>APFE030642054.1:0-19012 GCA_000404065.3 Pinus taeda | reverse complement strand
AAGAATAGAAGATTTCATTTACTCGGTTGAAATTAGAGGGACATGCCTTAACTTTGTGGGTAAGAAACACGAAAACCTTGAGGTTGGAGGAATATCCTCTAGAGACTAAGTGGGAGGGTTTCAAAAGCCTCATAAATTCACAATTTTACCCTGTTGGGTGCATAGAGGACCAATGGATCTCGTGTCATTATTTTAGGCAGAAGAAAGGGTAGATTGTACAAGAGTACTCCATAGAGTTCAAAAAAATGGCCATAAGGTTGGGTATCTCCCCAAACAACCTAGATGTACTCCTCAAGTATTTGATGGGTCCACACAACCATCTACAAAAGTAATTGATGTTGTTTAAATCTAGATCGATGGACAAAGTTTACATACAGGAACAATACCTAGAGAACATAAGCGAGAAGAAAAGGAAATCGAGTGGTTCAAAGCAAAAGGAACACCAAGGTGCTTCAAAGGAGGGGAAGAAGAAGTGGAAAGGGTGAACATATAAAAGGACAGAAGCCACAACGCACAAGTGCAAAGATCCCAACAACCACTACAATAATTGTAAGATTGATGGTTGTACAGAGGCAAAGTGTTGCAAGTTGCATCTAAAGCTTAACTTGAAGATAAAAAAAGAAAGATATAAAGAAGAAGAATCTCACGGCAACTGATTCAAGTAACCGGGTTGAAAATAGCTCGGACGTGGATGAGAATATCATCTATACATCAATGCAGAATGAGGTGAACCTAAGTAGCCTTCAACAACAAGAAGAGAAGGAAAAATTACCAAACTATTCGACATAAAGATACAAGTCAAGAAGAGAAAGATTGATGCTTTATTTGACTTGGGATCACAGGAAAATATCATTGTGGCAAAGACAGTCAACAAATTGGGATTGGAAGTTCATGATCATACAAGTCCATATCCATTAGGATGGGTGCAATGTTCTAGAAGTTGTCACAACTTCTTCTTCACCTCACTTGCTTTTATAGTAGACTACCTATACACCCCAATGTTTGGTAATGGGGATTTTGGCAATAGATGCATCTCATGTTCCACTTCTCTCTTGGGTGGTAACCCTTTAGGTTCCTAGAAAACATCCTCGTGTTTTTGTAACAACTCTTCTAGTTGTTGTTTTGGTTTCGAGTACACCCCTCCATGGACGACTATCCTCTCACTGACTCTTCTATTGATTGATTTTCTCTTAAAAACAATAAAGCATACTTATTTCTAGAACTGGTCATTTTTTGTGCTTCATTCGCACTTATAAGTGAAATTTTTTACTTACGCTTATGTGTCTTGATGTTGAAGGATTTTGCATGGAACGAGTATTAATTACACGTTGTGCACAATCAGTTATATTTATATTAACACATTACATATTAATATTAATATACATGTATAGCGTTGAAATAATTTACATTTTTATTATATTTAGAATTGTTTTATCTTAAACTTGAGTGCTACTTAGATTTGAATGGGCTCTTTTGGATAAAAGGAGTCATTCATGGATTTTAGTGTAGAGATTTGAGATGCAAAGGAGAAGGGGAGGAAGAGACTTGGGGTCATTCACGGAGTTTTAAGGTTGAAGTCAAAATGTGATTTATGGGGTAAATAGGTCACTTGACATTTTCACTATAAATTTTCTTCTAAGAGGTTTTGGAACTTAATATGAGAGAGTGTTTAGAAGGGAGCAAAGAAGCTTTAGTATATTCCCACATATCAACTAATAGTTAAATATTCTTACCAAGCACTTGGCAAGAAGGAAGTTTGATGAATTCAAAAGTAGACTTGGATTGGTACATAATTTCTTCCTCACTAAAAAGAAGCTTTTAGAATTATTGCTTGAATAGGAATCTCTAAATAAGTTTAGTGTGAACAAAGAAGATGTCATTTCAAATATTTTGGAAAAAGCAAATTTAAAATAGTAATTTTATTTTAGAATTGAAAGAAAGTGAACCTCATGTTCGAAATAAGTCTATAAAGCTATATTTCATGCATCCATGACATGGAATAGGAGTAAACTAAAAATATATATTAGGGCTTTGGTCTTGGCAGAAAGTATAAAGATAGGTAGAGATAGTGGTTTTCACACAAACTAATGGAGAACCAAGGAAAGATGCAATTTTGACAATGCATGCTTGCGTATAGACAACTAGTTGTATCATTAGATATGAGTAAAGAACAAGTTTGATGGTCAAATCTATAACTATAACACAGTAAAAACATTGAATCAAACAAATTTCCTTTTGGAAACACATTGCAACAACATGCACATCATATTTCCAACCATTTACAATACTGAAATGCATCAACCGCACTTACCATGTTTTCTCAAGTCCCTGCCGCGACGCTGAGAGAGTGTAGAGATGGGCACTTAGAACATTGTTGTTTACTCAGTAGATGGAGATCGAAGCATTGACCTTGAAACAGTTTACTGATTCTCCAGTTTCAGATCCTCCAGCAAAGAAGCGCAGGGAAGGATAGGGCAGAGCCAGTTCATGTTGATGATTCCGTTGACTCAGCCGATTAAACTGTTAATGAAGCAATCGATCCAGTAGATTCTGCCTGCACTTGTACCCCTACGTCTTACCAACCGATCGACTGGCGGCATAGGCATATGAAGATCCGGTTCCGGAGCCTCTAGATCCAAATCTACAGGAAAGTGCTTCAAGATATTCATAAGAAAGTGCTTCAAGATATTCCTGATTCTACAGGAACCGACTTTACAACTAATAGTTGATACAACTAATAACCTAGGAGCTCACACAATTACACGTCATGACAACATGGAAGCCATGGAAGCATTATTTCCAATATTAATCAATTTAATTTAAAGGAAAAAAATACATAACTATTTTGGAGATAAATCTCAACCTGTGATTTTTGTATACTACAAAAAATATTATAAAATATTTCATGGAGGTGAAATCAACACCATTCACCAAATAATTATTTGATAACTAAATTAAAACTAGCATTTGCATTAAATGTTGCAAAAGAAACTCAGCAAGACATAAAGTGAGGAACAATGGTAACATGGGAATGGGAAAATCAATGCACCTTTAGTAAGCTCCCTTGGTTATTTGGTCCATTCTACCATGTCTTGAACTACCTTTCCCTCTGTACCTCCTTATGAAACCAAAGGAGGAGGATGGATGCAAGAACTATCTTCATGTTAAGTTATTTGGTTTCAATTATGTGTTGTAGTGAAGTAACTATATATCTATAGTAATGTTTTAAAAGAAGCATACTAAGGAATCCAAAGAAATCCAACTTATCTTCCTAAGTATCTTACCCTCTAGACCTCTTTATCTAAACCAGAGGAGGAGGATGATAGATGGAACTTATCTAAACCAGAGGAGGACGATGATAGATGGAACTCTAAATTGTATTGAAATAACTATATATCTATGGTAGTGCCTTGGAACAAGTGTTCTAAACGGGCCACAACATAGTCTACCATTGTATTCAAAAGTATATTAAAGACAATGGTGGGACTACCAAATCTCTTCACAAGTGCATGGAATCAGCTCTTAAAGAGTTAGAGAGCATTGCCTAAGTGTTTGATAAAAAGTTTGAATGTGAATGTGAAGTGATTAATAAAATATTTACATGCCAAGTATTAATGCTTTCTTATCAAGTGGTTATTGGGATGAAATTAAATAGAGAATGTTATTATCACATTGATAGTGTTCAAATCATTATCATGTTAATATGGAAAATTTCAATTTTGTGGGTTTGGTATTTTTTCTTATGTTGTATATATTAAACATAAATTGGCACTTAAGTAGGGGATCTCAATGGTCGAGTATCAGCTTATTTTTGAAGGTAAACAACTTGATGATAATTATGTATTGTTTGATTATGAAATTGTAAAATATTCAACCCTCAATTTGGTCCTTCGCTTACTTAGTGATGCCATGGGTAATTGTGGATCATCCTCAAACCCTCTTTCCTTTAAGGATGTGGTTCAACGTTATCAATCTAATTCAATCACTTCAAACCCTTTATGCCTAATGATTCTATTATGGAGAGATTCAAAGAGGTTCTCAAGCTAGAGGTTACACATTTGCTTTCGTTTTACCAACCCTCTTTGCTAATCTATAGATTCAATGGTTTATAACCTTCTACTTAATATTATCAACGAAATTTCAACAGAGACACAACATTTTGAGAGTGATCTCTACTCCAATGTTTGTTTATACTTACTTTGAAAACCATATTGATTTTCAAAGTGCCTTAGAGGAGGGTCCCTAATTTTGGTATTAAGTAGGTATTTTTGTTACTCATTGGTTTTCACTTTCAATATATCCTTCTATTTTTCCCATAACAAAATACCAGTTGGGTTGAACTCCCAAATCCACCCCTTCATATTTGGAACTTATTAGTGGTTAAAGATATTGGAAACACTTTGGGTAGTTACACCAAATCCTATTTAAAGAGGATTAAGTTAGGTCTTTTCACATATGCTATGATATGTGTCGTGATTGATATTGATTAGTTGGGATCTACTGAACAAGATGTCCATACAAAGGGGAAATTTTAGATGGGTTCAAGTTCTTGGTTACAAGAAGACCACTTTTTGGTGTTAGCTCTACTAACACCCCCAAAGAGGAAAAAAAGTCATTGGTCCTAACCAAAAAGCTGGAAAATATCTGAGTAGTTGCATCTAGAGGATGAAGTAGATAAGAACGATATGAATCAGCAATTCCATTTTCCAAAGAAGTAGAGCATTAATTGTCGGGAAGTGTCCATTGAAGATATAGGAAAAGACATGAATATCAAACTTTCCTCCACAATGATGAAGCTATAATAAAACTAATGTATAACTAATGTTTATCTGCTTGTTTTTTTTTTTTTTTTGAATGTTGAATTCATTTTTACTAAACATAGTATCACTTATATATATATATATATCCTTTAGACTTGCTAAATAAAAAATGTAAAATGTAAAGAAATTCAATGACAAGTTTCCTTTTGAGATCAACCCAAACTCTTATTTTTTTTTTGTTGAATGTTGAATTCATTTTTACTAAAGATTGTATCACTTACATATATATATATATATACAAAAATCCAGTGACAAGTTTCCTTTTGAGATCAACCTAAAGAATGGTGGACTTGTTTGACTTGTTGGAAGGAAATAATAATGTGGCGGACATTTAAATGGTGCACTATGTAGTTCAAATGGACAAAATTAGCAGGAAACAAATGATACAAAAAGAAATTGGACTTTCTGCTAAGTCAAAAATGTAAAATGTACAGAAATCCAGTGACAAGTTTCCTTTTGAGATCAACCTAAAGAATAGTGGACTTGTTTGACTTGTTGGAAGGAAATAATAATGTGGCACACATTTAAATGGTGCACTATGCAGTTCAAATGGACGAAATTAGTAGGATACAAATGATACAAAAAGAAATTGGACTTTGTCAAAAGTAGAATATAATCTAACAGGAAAAGTCATTTAGATAATGAAAGTGATTCACATAATAGCACCCATAGCAAGCCAAGAGCGACTCAGATCTGATAAACGATTGTTTACGCATTAATCCCATTTTTAGGAAGTCTATATTCATATCAAGAAGGTTTGACATTTGATGAGGATGACATAGAAACCCAAGAATAGGCTATATACCTGGTTAGGTTGTTGTTAAAAGGAATATAAATTGAATTTCATGAATGGAAGGTATTGTCATAATCAAATAACATTTGACTTATCAAAGCTAATTTGATTAAATACAAAGATCATGATGCACCTAACCGCCTTCAACCGTGTCATAATCATTCTGAACAAGGAAGTATTTGAGGTATAGTGCAATCTAAAACTTCAGGAATTTTTTCCCTCCAATATGTTTCTTTTATGTTGGTTTTTGAACTTGGGACTTTGTGGAGATGTTAAGCTTTGTGTATACACTTTTATGTCTTCAACTATGTCATTAATCATTTTTACAGGCTTCTATATATAAAATTATCTAAAGCGAGTGCTATATTTTTACATATTTATTTGAAAATATGCCTAGCAGTTGTGTTGATCAATATTTGCAAACTCCCTCAACTTCCAAAGACTTGAGATTGTCAGCATAGGAGATTCCAAACAAATCTTTGGAAACATAGATGGAACAAGTCTCCTTCCCAAGGCATGCCTACAGAAAAAAGAAAAAATAAATAAATAAATAAATAATGTTAGCAGACCTTCCGTTATCTCCCTCAATCAAAATAGTGTATTAAAGAATTGCATACATTTTATACAATGGAATTTGAATTCACTGCATGGTAAGGGCCCTTGATGAAATTTTTGCAGGACCCAATTGGATTTATGAAGCTTGCAAAGCTTATGGATGATATTTGTTGCCCTCAAGAACATTAGAGATGAAGCTCTGGAAATGTCAATGAGCTAACAATAGGGTGAGCTTGAGACACATGGGCGTAGACAGTGTCAACGTATCTTGTCCAGGATGAAATTCCAAAAGGATCACCGCCTACTTCCTCGAGTAGAACTAATACATTCTTTGTTGGGTGCAGCCATGAGTGAGGAACATGGTACCTAATTGAGGTAGTTTTTCTGTTTAGTATCAATATGATTGTTTTTTCTGGAGCAGGTAAAAATTTGCTCAAACAATCAAAGGAGAATGAGAACCTTTCTTAGGCTAGCACAGATAAGGCAGTGTAAGGAGAATTTTCCCTTAAGTAAACCCTCTTGCATGCAACATTGTTACAGAAAAATCCTGGCCAATGACTAATAAGGCTGCTCCACTGACAAACATCCCCTAGTTTATGTCTTCCAGGCCCAAGGTTCCCCCTCAAGTAATTGTTGACCTATCTTGTTAATTTTACAGAGTTGTACACACCAAAAGCAGTTTTACCTCATACTCTAGGACGTATAGTACTACGAAATATACAAAGAAGCTTTATCTAGGAATGAATATTTCTAATGATTTTTCTAATTAATGGTTACCATTTTTTAGTGAGTTTTCCACAGTTCGTGTCACATTTATATGAGTACTTAGATGGGAGCCTTCAATGAAACAAAATAGCACCCAATATGATTTCCATTTAACCATGCTTGCCCTTTTCTCATGGTACTTAGGTCCAAAGCCACTGAATTGGTGCCTTCAAGTGCATTAAACTCAGTCTACATGATCCCATCAAGAAAAATATCAGCAAATCTCTGGCCATCACTATAACTAGGACAAATCAATCTATGCTAGTATGAGCATAGTGTTTGGAATGACCTTGTCATGCAAATAGCCCAAGTCCAAACTTTAACTGATGTAAAGCCTTTGTATGTGACCAAAGGTGTTTGATATCCCCTATCTATTCTACAAATTCCAAATAGAAGAAGAGTTTCATATCTATAGATGAATCAAAGACAATGATTACCTTGTACCAGATGAGAGTAGTTTGTTTAGGAAGGTTTACTCCTGAAATCCATGAGAGTTGTTGTAAGTATTCACCCTTTAGACTTATCTGTGATTAAAAGGAAAACTGATAGCCTTCAATGTTAGAAGGGGAATTTTGATCAAGTATGCACACATGGAAAAAATTGATCAGAATATCGACCAAAGAGAAATCATTCCTAGCTATACTAACTTGTTGGGATTATTACTTGTGAAAATCAGGTTAGAAAAAGGTAGGAAACAAATGGATAGCATGACCTAGTTTGGCAGTAAGACCTGGTAATACCACATTTGGGAGCTCAAATCCATTGGACCATTTCTAAGACCCATCAATTTCACAAGACCATTTATTCCCATCGTCCATGTATCAAAGAAAGCTCTTATGTTCTATTCACCAAAAAAATCAATTCCCGTTAGTTCATACTGAAAGTAGTTGATTGAGATAGCCTCAACAATAGATAAATTTTTAAGTCCCTGCTCATTTAAAAGCAATAAACTTTGCTTTCAATATTGATATCCTCTAACCGTTCAGGTATGGAATTGAACCTGCAATCCAATTGTCATGCTTAGTAGGGAAATATGATTCTCTCCAGCCTGCAGTGCAATTGGCTTCTCAAATGTAAACCCCCATTTCGAATAATCTCCAGTTTGAGATGCTATAAAATATCATCTTTGTGTTGATAACCTTTTTCTAAATTTAAACAACCCATCCATCAATCCAATCCTATATCGAATTATTCAGTTTCACATATAACAGAAATTTAAGAAATTAACTTTCGTGGTGTGCCAAATCAACCAACGAAGGGAAATTTCTCTAGAAATTACATAGAAAAGTTAAACATTTTACTCACCTACTAAATTTCCATTGACAAACACATGAAGTGTATGTCCTCGACTATACACATGCAAGATTGTTTGCCTTCCACCCATTAAAAAAGGTTCATCTTCATGGATATAAATATTGTATTGATAAAATACATAATCAAAACCCTAACAAATTTGTGAAGTAATAGTCCTAACATATCTTCATAGTACTTATATTTGAGTACTTATTAATATGGAATGGAATTTCTTTATAAAGATATATCTTGATAACAACCACAAACTAGAGAAAGCAAGAAGACATGAAATTGATATTACTGGGAATTTTTTCTGAGAAAGGATCCTATAACAATAATTCGTGAACTTCCATAAAAACCAACTTCCTAATTGGAAAAATATTTGGGGCAAGGTGTCATAATCTCCCCTTGTCTCAAATGCAAAGTTAATTATGAGTTCATAATACCTTATTGTATACCATAGATAATAACTTTTATCTAAAATTGTGTTGAGCTTCTCTAACAAGATGTGGGTAGAGAATTTGTTTTCTCCCCATATTCCAACATCTTCTTTATGCCATGACCAATTTACAGATATTTTTCCTCTATCTTCACTTGATGTTCCAATGGGATGAAGGGACTCCATGCTAACTTGCTCCATTCCCATTAAGGAAGTATGGATACTAATTTGTAACATTCGATACACATTTGATTAGAGGTCTTATATAATCCCACAGTTTTCATCATCACCTCAGCTAATCTAGTGACAATGAGTAGAAAATATCACTAACCCTTGCAGTGTTATAGACCACATTTTTGTAATCGGGCAAGACACTAACAGACCAAAAAAGTAGATTATAAGATACCCTATTGAATCACACGATTGCATCCTGATTACTGTGGACGTAGTTTAGGAAGGCAACACAGATACCAAAACTTTTGGTAGAATATATCGTTTCCTGCATATTCAGGGTAAGTTTGATGCCTAAAAGTGTCATTAT
Organism: Pinus taeda; assembly: GCA_000404065.3. Lineage (NCBI taxonomy): Eukaryota > Viridiplantae > Streptophyta > Pinopsida > Pinales > Pinaceae > Pinus > Pinus taeda. The sequence goes on along the minus strand of APFE030642054.1, from coordinate 9,806 downwards.
TTTCCAACTCAACAACTTTTAGAACAACACTCCCTTGCAAGGGTTAAACAATTATATACAATGGAATTATATGTAATTTATTCAATTGAATGAAAAACCTTAAAGCCTTTGCCCAGTGAAATGATATTCATGTCTCCATAGATTAGAGCAGGTTCACATAGTTTTATCACTTTGTGCAACTCTTTCAGATGCCCCCACTTCAGTTGCCTTATATTCCCTCTATGGATCACAGAGGATTACGATTACACAGAGATAGAGAATGACTTTTCATCGAATTTTTTTTAACTAAGCAGGGCATATTTACAGAGAAATCTAGTTAGGTCTATTTACATGAAAAATGCAGTCGCCTCACTACTTACAATTTTACAAGAATCCCATAAACGTAAACATAGAATACATATTGTTTCAAATAAACGGAAAAAAAATCCAAAGACAAACTCACAATGGTTCCTAACTTTACAATTTATGATTGTAGAAGGATAATTGAACCAGACTCATTTTCAGTTCTATACAACCCAGGTGCACCCTTTAGAAAAACCTCCCCCACACTCTTTCAATGCCGAATAAAATTGGGCAAAGGCAACTCTGGCATACCATATTCATCAATCGGGGCATCGTATTCATAACTAGTGGTAATGAATGGACCACCTCTTGTCCACCCAAAGTTTGTGCCTCCATGGTACTGCAACATACAAAGAAATTAATAACACAATTATAAATGTGTATTGTCATAAGCAGACGATGAAAGAAGATCAAAATCCACCATGTAATAGTTCTGGAATGTTCCTCCTCTCTGAAAAAATCGGACCACTGCAAACGTGACATCCTCAGCTGGTCTGTGAGGGGTCCTCCCTCTGAAGGTTTGAAACCTGTTGTCTAAACAACATCTAGGGAACAATCCCTATTCTTAGAGGCGTATAGTCAAAAATTAAGGGGCTTAAGTGCCATTGTAAGAACAAAAACTGTAAGCGCATCGATAAAGCAAGGAACTGTAATTTAACCACACAAAAGTACACAAAATTATTCTAAGAAAATTCACATTACTGAGTGAAAAATATCTAATTAACGGGAGAACCATAATAGCAAAATTAAGAATTAACGATTTAAAAGAGTTCACAGCCAGCACTAACACAGTTTCATATAAAAGACAAAAACATTTGGGGAAAGATTGAAATAAGTTTCCTCGACATAGTTCAAGATTTAAGAAACAAGATTAAAATTTCTATAGAATGAAAGTATACGGTTGTTTAGTAACCCAGAATACTAGAAATCAAACTTATCATCTTTCCATAAAATGGAGTGTCTCTCTACATACACCGGTTATTTCTAAGAAGTCATATAACCCTTCAGAGGTTTACAAAAATACAAACAGAAACCTTGATTTAAAAACCCTCATCAGTCTGTCTCAAGAATAACCACACATGGGAGTCTGCATGGAGATAAGTGGAGTGCTTGGGTAGTGGTGATCGATTCGTGCCCGTTTTGGTGGATGGGTACCGATAAGATAGTTCCACCTACACAGAGGAGTAGCAAATTAGTATCAAACAATAAAAACAAAGATCTTGAATGTATAACAAAGGAATTACAACAATGCTTAAGCCACATCTTACCTGTACAAATCGTCGTGGGCAAAAGATGAGTCGGGTGAAGGCACAAGAGCTTGCCGCCAAGTGAACACCCAAATTTCTCCCTGCTTTTCAACAAAGGCCATGATCTTACGTCAGAGATAACTACTGTATTGAACTGTGGATGAAGAACAAAGGAAAAAAGGAGCTCACCGATTGTTGTGAGTTCTATGAGTGCCATTGTATTTCTCTCCGAATTTTCAAACCATAGAAGTAAACTGGAGTGATATGAGGAAAAACCACGAAGAGACCACAAAACCTTGAAGAAGTTGTAGAGAAACATTTTGCAGTGGCAGAGGATGAGAATGAGGGTTTGGGTAATGAGCTAGGGGGAGGCAGCACCTGGAAGTAGTGCCGAGCAAGAAATAGTGTGAGCAAGGGCGGTCGACCTGGGGCATAGTTCCGAGCAAGTAGTGTGAGCAAGGGCGATTGACCTGCTACATAGCGAGGTCACGAGACTTATAATTGTAACTAATTTATTACCGGTAGAATCAATCATATGGTTGAAACTATTTTAATTGTCTAACACTTAAATCAAAGGCCCATGAATGTACATGTACCTTTAGAGGGGAGTTGATTTCAAAGGGGAAATTCCTTACGGTGTAATCATGAAAAGTTTAGTCCAAAATAAAAATACCTGATGGCATAAAATATTTTACAAATTTGTTTTTTTTAATATAAAGAAGAACTTGTTGCAAAAACTTATAATTATTATTTCCATCAAAAATCACATACCATTATAGCTAGTAAAAGTCACCTTGGCTTAACCCACACATCATATTGGCGAGGATAACAAACATTTGAAGCAAAGTGTGTGACGTTATCATCATAAGCTCTAAAACCTCAAGCTACCTGTCACATACCTTCCAATATCAATATTATATTAAAAACAAATTTTGATTAATTTTTTTCATGCAAATGTTTTATATTTTTTTATATATAAATAATTGTAAAATGTGTAATTACATCATAGTTTCTAGTTTGATTATTGATTTTCAAGAAACTTCACTAACCACTCTATCTTTGTATACAATGGATTAGAATTAAAGTTAAAATCAATAATGTACTTTAAACGTTTTATAACGTTTTATATTTTTATTTCTTTCTATTCATTTTATATGACATACAAAATTTCATAGTTATATTGTATTTTTATTTATAATTGGGATTATGTAAATTAAAAATATATTTTTTAATTTTAAAAAGATTTTTAAAATTATTGAATGGTTTATTTATTAATATGTAAATCAATTTCCTACATATAGGTGATTATTTTAATTTATTTTTTCATTCTTGAAAAAAATTACAAAGAATTTTTCACAAAAGTTGTCCATTAAAAAACAACATTGTATGAATGTCAAAACTTACTTTAAATTGATCTTGAATAACTTGCTTTACAGACACAACCTACTATAAATACTAAAATACAAAATTATTGCTTGACTTACTTAATAGTCTGTATGGCATGTTCATATGACTGTATGAAATTGTTCTATATGATTGTACAAAATTATACGATGTCTATATGAAGCATGCATTATAAAAAAATGCATTGTTGCTTGGTTTTTTCTCTCTCTCTCTCTCTCTTTATCTCTCAACTTGCTCAATTGCTCAATTTTGTGTTAAAACCACTATCTTGACTTATCTTTATACTTTCAGCCAAGAACAAAACCTTGATCTATTTTTCAGTTTACTCTTCCATGTCATGCATGCATGAGATATAGCTTTATAAACTTAATAGTTAAAGATAAGATTCATTTCTTTTAATAAAACCAATTCCCAAATAAAATTACTATTTTAAATTTACTTTTTTTAAAATATTTGAAATGACATTTTATATGTTCACACTAAACCTATGTAGAGATTCTTATTCAAGCAATAATTCTAAATGCTTCTTCTTAGTGATGAACGAATTATATACTAATCCAAGTATACCTTTGAATTCATCAAACTTCCCTCTTTCCAAGTGCTTGGTAAGAATATTAACTACTAATTAATATGTGGGAATATACTAGAGCGTCTATGCTCCCTTCTAAACCCTCTCTCATATTATGTTACAGCCTTTGAAACATCTTAGAAGAAAACCTATTTACCCCGTAAATCAATTTTTTTCTACAACCTTTAAACTCCATGAATGACACCAAATCTCTTCCTCGACTTCTTTTTTGCACCTCAAATCTCTACACTAAACTCCATGAATGACTCCTTTTCTCCAAAGGAACCCATCACTACAACTTCTTCAAGCTTCAACCTTTAAACTCCATGCATGACTCTCTTTTTTCGAAAGGAGCCCATCTCTACACTAGAGCTTGAAATCTAAGTAGCACTCAAGTTTAAGATAAAGCAACTAAAACATATATAAAAAAATGTAAATTATTACGTCGTAAGGCATTCCCTTTGGGAAGAACTCCCCTCCCATTCCACATGTGCCTTCACGTATAATTGATTTGAATGTTAGATGATAGAAATAGTTTGGGCCATTTGATAGATTGGACAGTTATTAGTCAGTTATGAAATCCTCCCCTGTAGAGCCCGGTTGCAAACAGCTCTAAAAATGAGCAACGAGGTAATTAAATGCAAGGTTCTCCAGTAATTGCTTAGTCTGTGGAATTTCTAGGGGACAAGCTGCCAGAGTCTTGACTCTGTTCTTCAAGGTAAACCTAGATGTTTCTTTCTTCTCCGATGGGTACCAACGGTTTACATTGAAAATTTTATAAGTTTTATTAACAGTTTATGGTTTATGTACAGAGTTCCGATGGGGTTGATTCACTACCCGTACCATGGTATAGTGCATGATCTTTTCCACATAAGTTATTCTTATAATGGTGACTCTATTTGTAGGGTTTCTTGTTGGAGTTATCCTATCTAGGTAACTAGCTTCAATGACTTCTAATGAATGTGTCTCCTTAAAGTGGTCGGGCTATGCTACAACATTGATATGTTTGGTTATTCCTGCAGGTAAAGCAGTCTGACATTATCTTTTGCTCACGGCTCCCTTCCTAGTTTTCATTAATAACAACTCCATCATGAATTTGCACTTGCAGTATTACATTTCTATTTAGTTTTTTCATTGGTATATTTAAAAAAAAATGTGAACCTGTCTCTTTGAATAGCCACTGAAAATAATTTCTACTAGGTAGATTTCTGCTGATTTTTTTTATAGAATTTATTCAAATAACTTCATCGAATGTTCAAGATTTAGAGCTTTGGAATATGGTTGGAAATAATCCCAACTGTTTCATTAAATGAATTTGATCGTAATTTTTGGAGTAGAAAAGAAAACTGGTAGAAGATGTCGAGAATAATTCTATCTATTTCATTAAATGATTTTGATCGCGTCATTTCTGGAGTACGAAAAAAATACAACATTGAAGCAACACTAATGGGTTAAAATTGCAATATACAATCGTTTTTTATCCATAACATCAAATTTCTATATTTGTAATGTTGTAAGTTGTTGGATGTTTTGGATCTTCGAGTAACCATATTTGCATTTGAAAAAATTGTTGAGTAGAATATATTCAAAATTTAATGTCGAATGATACAAACGCCATTATATTACCTGCAAATTATGTTTTCTTGTTCAAATAACTTAAATTGATGCGATTCAAATGATAAATGTCACAGATTTGCCTTTTGGGAGAAAGATGCTTCAGTATATATACATTTTGAGTTCCTAGAATATGGTCAAATCATGTAAATAAACAAGTTTTAATGGTATTTTCAGTGTCTTGAAAGTCAAATTTTACTCTGGCGCTATTTCCATGCACATGCCTTCATGGGATATACACGATTCTATATAACATGTGTTTGCAAGGCGTGCTGACTAAAGACAAACTTGACCAGATATCGCGGCTGCCCAATCAAGAAACTAGGAACTACCGATCTCGTGATGCAAAATCTAGCTATCGCCAGTCCCGTCCAAACAAAATAAAATCTTTCCATAAGTAGTACTACTAATTCAAATATCCTACCTCCTACCTACATTTACATGGCAAACATTTTTATACTCAATTACAAAAACATGAATGTTACGTTTTTGGGATATTTTTCTTATATAGTGATATTCTCCTTAAAAGAAGTTTGACGTATCAAATTCTTTTTTTGGCAAAAAAAGGTATGCATAATTTATTTATTTATGTATTTTTCAGTTATCTATATATATTTCATTTTTTAAATAATATGTTTGAATGTATAATTCGATTTAATTTTTTGAAAATTTTAAAATAATTTAAAGGTGAAATCCCAACAAATATTTGTTGCATTTGAAATTAAAAGTCCAAATATAAAATAGCTATACTTGAAAATACATAACAATAAGAATATTATGTTTCAATTACTTTATATAATATATAGATATTTTATTGTTGTTATTGTTATTATTTTATTATTTTAAAGTAAATTGCTCATATTGAAATAATTATAATTTAATTCACATGAGCATTAAAATATTTATTTATGATAAAAAAAATTACATTTGAGTATTACTTAATTTCAATAATATTAATGGCAATAAAATTCTTGTTCACTTGGTTTGTTCATTACCAATAGGGTGTTGGAAGACATTATGGGAGGAAATGTAGCACACCTATTAAGAGATTCCTCATGGAAGGGGGTTTCGTTGATAGAGATCGCAACACAGGAAACTCTGCATCTCATGTCATTAAAACTACCATTGTGTCACTTATCCATTTAAGACATAACGGCTTAATACCATCTTTTGCATGCTTTGCAGAATTTATGCTTCTCAACCTCCCAGAGTCCAACGAGTCAGTCTCGACACTGAACCATCATAGGGAACTACCATCATCTATGAATCCATGCCCTCTACAACATTCATCAGTTATCTAGGATAGCATTTTGGGTACAGAATGCCTTCGGTGGACAATTCTACAACTTGACGTTGTAAAAAATAACATGTGCTTCTTGTAGCATGACAGGTCACTCCAGCTTGCCCTTATTAAAAACTACTTGTGACTAATGCTCGGGCAGGCCACATTAACCTATTATTTATGGTTTTGAATCAAATGTTTACCAACAACTCTTTTTCACCATTAAAAATTCACTGATACATTATTATTAGTTTTAAAAAAAATTACCATAAACCTTTTTTTCATTACAAAATAATTTTACAATCCACTCTACACCATGTGCATTTAGTAAAATTAAAACACCAATAAAATCACCCAAAACATTAATTTCTCAACAAACTCAACTACCACTTGGCTTATAAAATAGTGAAATCAAACCCATGTCCTGGTGTGAATATAAGATAAGATCAAAATCTGAAAATATACTTCAATGAACTTTACCATTTGGAATCATTTTGACGTGAGAAGTTTTACTTCACGTAGAATATGGTCACATTGGAGACATTTTACTAGATACTTTGATGGGATGGGCTTACTTTTTCTTCTTTAGCTCACAACAGGCTTCACAATTGTCTGCAGCACAAAGTGTAGCATGATGCAACACTCGAATCTCCCATGAGCGGATCGTCCTTGCTCGATAACACTCAACACTCAAATCTCCCTTTAGCATGATGCAACACTCAACGCTCAAAATTTTTTCAGTGCAAAACATTTTTTTTTCACTACAAAATAATTTTACAATCCACTTTACACCATCTGCATTTGGTAAAATTAAAACACCAATAAAATCACCAAAAACATTAATTTCTCAACAAACTGAACTACCAAAACCATTCACAACTACCACTTCGCTTATAAAATAGTGAAATATGAAAATATACTCCAATGACCTTTACCATTTGGAATCATTTTGACGTAGGAACTTTTTCCTCACTTAGAATATGGTCACATTGGAGACATTTTTCCAGATACCTTGATGGGATAGGCTTCCTTTTTCATCTATAACATCAGATCTATAAAGCCCAGCAAATGTCATAAGTAACATCTCATGTAGCTTACTTGGAAAGGCTCTCGTTTCATTTGTTGCCACAACTCAGCTCTATAAAACCCAGCAAATCTAATCTCGCGAACAGATCTACATAAAATATTAAATTTACTAACACAAAAATAATTTACCCACATAACACAATCTCCTACCTTATTTATTTATAAAATTCTCACATTTTTCTAGCTTTTCCAATGAGGACTCTGATACCCTCTGGACCTCTTTATCTAAACGAGACGAGGAGGATGATAGATGGAACTCTGAATTGTAGTGAAATAACTATATATCTATGGTAGTGCCCCTGGAACAAGTGTACTAAGCGGGCCATAAGATAGTCTACCATTGTATTCAAAACTATAGTAAAGACAATGGTGGGACTACCAAATCTCTTCACAAGTGCTTGGAATCAGCTCTTAAAGAGTTAGAAAGCATTGGCTAAGTGTTTGATAAAAAGTTTTAATGTGAATGTGAAGTGATTGACAAAATACTTGCATGCCAAGTATTAATGCTTTCTTATGAAGTGGTTATTGGGATGAAATTAAATAGAGAATGTTATGATCACATTCATAGTGTTCAAATCATTATCATGTTAATAGGGGAAAATTTCAATTTTGTGGGTTTGGTTTTTTTGCTTATGTTGTATGTATTAAACATAAATTAGCACTCAAGTAGGGGATCTCAATGGTCAAGTATCAAATTATTTTTGAATGTAAACAACTTGATGATAATTATTTATTGTTTGACTATGAAATTGTAAAAGATTCAACCCCTTAGCAGTGCCATGGGTAATTGTGGATCATCCTGAAACCCTCTTTACTTTAAGGATGTTGTTCAACGTTGTCAGTCTAATTCAATCACTTCAAACCCTTTATGCCTAATGATACTATTATGGAGAGATTCAAAGAGGTTCTCAAGTTGGTTGTTACACATTTGCTTTCGTTTTACCAACCCTCTGTTCTAATCTATATTTTCAATGGTTTATAGCCTTCTACTTAATATTTTCAAGGATATACAAATAAAATAGAGAAAAATTGAGCACTGTAGAAACCCATGAACCACATGCCTCACTTCTTTGTACTTGCATACATTTTCAATTCAAAGAATGAGAGCAGAGAAGCCCCATGTTCCAGCTAGGCTTTCTCTCAAAAGGGTTTCTCGATATATAACTCGTGTCAATTTTGGTTTGTGAAATTTTATTTTCTTGATGTATATTTTTTTTAATTATAATTTGCATGCATATAGAATAAACAATAATTAATAGATCCAAAAATCTAAGGAAAATAAACCCTCATAATGTAGATTTCAGATTTTATAATATATTTTAGTAGATCTGTTATGAAGAATTGTCATGTCGAATATCCATGGTAGTTTATGGTTCATATTGTATCAACACAGGTTTCTCTAGGTATACTAGGGGGATTTGCGTGGGATCCATATCAATTAAGCCAAATGTCACAAAACATTATTCATGGCCAAGAAATCTGTGAATAACCATCCTAATCCCTCCAAGGAGAGGTTTTCATGAAAAGAAGCACAAGTTGTAGATATAAAATATATTGTGAGCCTCATGGAATCCCTAACCAATAAGATCAATATTCGGAGAAGAATGGGGTTCCTCAATTACAGGGGAGATCAAGATATTGAGAAGAAATAACGGAGTTGAAGAAGGAATACAAAAAGAAATTAACCTAGTTTAAGTGATGTGAACCATTCATAAACCTTATGTTGTAGCTCTAAGATGATAATGGTCAATTGATCATGCCAGAGCATCTAAGATAATTGTTTTGAGGTTTTGGGTTTTGGGTTTTGGGTTTTTATGGAGGACCAATACATAAAACAACTTATAAGAATGATGTATTTAACCCTTTAGATAGTACTAATAGATAATCAAAGGGTTGTTATTTAACTCAATGCAGTGATTTAAATTGACAAAATGTACAAAAAAAACTGTAAGGAGATATGACGACTTTAAATTTCAGATAGAAAGATAAATCATCATAAGTGGGAAAGCCTTTGACCAATGTTCAAAAGTTAAACAAAACATGCTTAAAATTACATAAGATACTGACAATTTTATGATTTAGAAGGAGCCTTTCACACAAACAATCCAATATCTCAATCTCTTTATAATAATAACTTCAGAAGGAATTTTAAGAATAATTGAAACACATTTATTCTTACCTAATATCTCTGTAAAACTTAAACATATGCAAAACGAACAGAGAGAATGAAACACATGAAAGACTTATGAAAGATAATGAGACT
>APFE030642049.1:68995-101045 GCA_000404065.3 Pinus taeda | reverse complement strand
TTGCCCAGTGACATTCCAAAATTCGAAGGTAAACCTGGAGAGGACCCGTCTAACCATGTGATGAATTATCATCTCTGGTGTGCATCCAACTCCATTTCTGATGATTCTATTCGTTTATGTTTGTTTCAACGCACTCTAGTTGGTCTTGCGGCCAAATGGTATATCGAACTACCGCGAGCCACGTTTTATGATTTTAGTCAGTTAGCCACCTCGTTTTTAACTCATTTTCAGTTTCCAGTCAGATATGACAATGGCACGGAGCTGTTAACCTCATTAAAGCAGTCAACGTCCACTCACATCTCCGATCATATCCATGAATGGAGACGTCGACGGCATTTAGTGAAGGTTTATATCCCAGATCAAATCTTAGCTGAGTGGTTTGTAAAATCCTTGTTGCCTAAGATCACTGAAGATGTAGCTAAAGCCGGAGTAGTTACTGAAGAGCAAGTCATTGCTCAAGCGCAGTACCTTAACTTAGTTTACACTCAGTCGAGTACGTTACATGAGAAGATCCCCAACCTACCTAGTCAAAATCAAATTGTTGCTGCTCCTTCAGAGTCTCATGCCACTGATGGTATGATTGGCACGTTGAATACTAAAAGTAAGAAGAAATCTTCTAAGAAATCTTCTCCTATAATAACCTTGCCAGATTCCCCGACAGGAGAGTCTTCCACGGAACTTTTCGCCGATATTCACGTTGTAGAATCTTCTACAGCCAAACCTAAAAATGGTGGTAAGAAGAAGGGGAAGAAGAAGAAAGATAAAGAGAAAAATCTAAAGGAGAAACCTGAAAAAATGGAACCCTCTGAAGAAAAGCACAAACATCGTTATCCGTGTCTCATTTGTGATGAAGACCATTATACGAGAGACTGCCCTCATCGGGCGGAGGTTGCAAAAATCGTCAAAGGTTCCCAAACTCTTGCTGTCTTGAAGGATCCTTTTCCCGCTCAAGATAGTAAGATGATTGGTTCATCCTCTAGTCCCAACGAAGAACCCATCTTGATGATGTCTCATGTAAGGATTGTGACTCGATCACAAGATTATGGCAGTAAAAGTCCTGTTGATGGAAAAGAAGTAGAATCTTCTCAGTCCAATCCATCAACCTCAGGTCCCGGTTCCGATCCGCTACAGATCGAGAAGCCTAACCCGGACTTAGTAATCAAACCGCCCACTAAGGGTGTACTTCAGAGATCTGCTTTCAATCCACATGCGAGAGCAGCTCAGAATTACAACATTGTTGAGGATTTAGCTGTTTCACCCTCAGCAATGTCGGCTTTGGAAGTGCTGCAATCATGTCCAGCACAACGCAAATTACTTCTTTCGGCTATAGGAGCTGTTGATATTCAGGACCCGAACCTAAATAATCTTTGATCTAGAAAATAGTGCACCGCGTCTCCCCAATCAAAAGGCTGTCCAGATTCCAGTGATAGAAAAAACAGACTGTTTCATAGGACTGTGATTGACGAGGGAGCTTCCACGTGCATTATGTCGATACAGTGTTGGAGATCACTTGGTTCTCCTTCACTCAATCAATCCCCGACAATTCTTAAGGCCTTTGATGGCCGTGGGTTCCATCCGTTCGGTATTTTACAGGATCTACCTATAGGGGTTGAAGGCAAAACTGTTAATCTAGATGTGGAGGTGGTCGATGCCCCTCTAGATTACAACCTTCTCTTGGGTCGTAGTTGGTCTTACGCTATGACAGCTGTTGTCTCATCAGTCATTCGGCTCATAAAGTTCCCTCACAATGGAAAGATCGTAACTATAGACCAGTTATCATACTTTTCATCCAACCCAGCCTCTGCTGAAAGCATTCAACATGTTGGCAAAGCGACGATCCCTTATAAGGTTAGTTAAAGATTCCGGTTTACTGGGCACTTTTCCTTTCCCTCCTATCAACACATCGTCTTCTACTAAAACTATTCATATGATTTCATCAGGAACCATTGTTAATGATGATCCTTGGATCATACCTTCTGAGATTGAGATAGACTAATTTGGTACTCTTATGCCTTTGATTCCGTATGAATTTGCATACCAGACTGTGCAGTCATTTTCTGACCCAATATCAACCAAAACTGACTTAATGAACGAAGTCCATGAAGACTCATTTTCAACATCAACCTCGGAACTAGAAATGTTTTCCGAACTTGTTCAATTAGATGAGCAAATTTGTGAAATACTATGTGTTGATCAGTTACCATGGGAAGATCTACATCACAGATCTTCGTTCTTACCCAAGAGCGATCGTTTTGAAAACGATTTTTCATCAATTTTCACAACTGACTATGTTAAGGATGCTCAGAATCCAATGCAACATCCTGACTCTGAGTTAAATTTGGGAAATATTTCTAAAACCATTCCCTTTGACATTTCAGTTAAACCTGGAATAATTGAAAATGTTCATATAGGTGCCTCTTGTACAGACGATGAAATCAAAACATACAAGGCCCTATTTCAAGAATTCCGCGACGTGTTTGCCTGGTCCTATGAGGAAATGCCAAGAATCGATCCAGCAATCATAATTCATGAAATTAAAACCTACCCGGACGCTAAACCCGTTCGGCAACGTTTGCGTCAGATTCACCCAAGAAAAGCTGCTGCGATTAAAGCAGAAGTTGAAAAACTGTTGAAAGCAGGTTTCATTTATCCGATCCCGTTAACGGATTGGGTATCGAATATTGTTCCCGTGAACAAAAAGCAAGGGACAATAAGAATTTGTATCGACTATAGGGATATTAATCGAGCATGTCCAAAGGACAATTACCCTACACCCTATATCGATCAAATTATTGATGATTGTGCCGGCAGTGAAATTTTCTCCTTTATGGATGGCTTTTCCGGCTACAATCAAATCAATATTCTGCCTGCCGATCAACCAAAAACGACATTCATTTGTCCATGGGGGACATTTTCTTATTGCAAATTACCTTTTGGCCTGAAGAACGTCGGCGCAACTTTTCAACGGGCCATGTCTTACGCTTTTCATGATATAAAACACATTGTGCAACCCTATCTCGATGACTTGCCTGCTCATTCATTACATCGAGCTGATCACCTCATCCATTTATGCACAATCTTTATGAGGTGTAGGCATTATCAAATTCAGTTGAATCCCCAGAAGTGTGTGTTCTGTATTGAAACGGGTCGATTACTGGGATTTGTAGTTTCGAAAGCTAGCATTCGCGTTGATCCTTTGAAGGTCGAAGCTATCATCAAATTGCCTCCTCCTTCAAATCTTCGTCAACTCCAAAGTTTGCAAGGGAAAGCAAACTTTTTACGTCGATTCATCCCTAACTACGCCGAGATCACCAAGGGTTTTACCCAGTTGTTGAAATAGAATACTTCATTCTTTTGGGATGAAATAGCTGAAAAATATTTTGATGCGTTAAAACATGCGTTGAACCATGCACCGCTGTTGCATCCTCCCAACTACAACCAGGACTACTACTTGTATCTCGCCGCTTCCTATTCCACCATTGGAATGGTGTTAGTTCAGGAAGATGAATTCAGTACGGAACATGTGATATATTACCTTAGTCACACGTTAAATCCAACTGAGCTAAAATATTCACATGTGGAGAAACTGGCATTGGCAGCCCTTCAAGCTGTCCAAAGATTTCGTCATTACATTTTACTACACAAAACTACAGTCATTTCCGATTGCAACCCCATGATCTATATTTTGACCAAACAATTGCTGGCGGGCAAGTAATCCAAATGGATTGTCATCTTGCAGGAGTTTGACTTGGAATTTCAAAAATCCAAGTCAAAGAAATATTTAGTTTTCGCAGAACTAATGTGTGACTTCCCCGTGTTGATACGAAACTGTGGCGGAGGAGCCCATTGAGAACGAATCCTTGTTTCTAATCAACACTTTAGATCCATGGTACAGAGATATCATCAATTATCTCCAAACCCAAACCTTTCGGCCAAACTTTCACGATCAGACCGTCAAAAAATCCGATTCCAATCCCAACAATTCAAAATTATTGGAGATACTCTTTATCGCCAGGGGGCAGACTCTATTTTTCAACGTTGTCTCACTCATGAGGAAGCCGAAAAGGTCTTAAATGACTGTCACTCTGGAGCATGTGGCGGTCATATGTCTGGGTATGCCACTGCCCAAAAGATATTGCGCACTGGCTATTTCTAGCCATCTTTATTTAAAGACTGTATTACTGCGGTCCGAAAATGCCACAATTGCCAAATTTTTTATCAAAAAATGTGCGCTCCACCTGCTCCTCTTCACCCTATAATTGTTGTTGGTGTTTTTGCCAAATGGGGTATCAATTTTATTACATGTAACCCTCACTCGGTCGGGGGGCATGCATATATTATCCTTGCGGTAGATTATTTTACTAAGTGGGCCGAGGCGATGCCTACATTTGAGGCATACGGCAAAACAGCTGCAATTTTCGTATTCAATCATATAATTGCTAGGTTTGGTGTTCCACAACCGATTATCGTTGATCATGGGCGTCATTTTCGAAACGTTATGATGACTGAACTTACAGGCCAACTTGGCTTGCGTCACGATAGTTCAACTCCTTATTATCCACAAGCTAATGGCCTGGTTGAAGCCATCAACGAAGTTCTAGTCATCATGATCCGACGAATCATTGGGATTCATCGGTCGAATTGGCATAACATGCTATTTTCAGCGTTGTGGGCATACCGAACCTTAGTTAAAACATCAACAGGGTTCACTCCTTTCCAACTAGTTTATGGTTTGGAAGTTGTGTTACCTATTGAGTGCGAAATCCCGTCATTGCGAATGCCCATCGAGTTACTTCCAGCTACTTCCGAAGAGGAAATACATTTATTATACTTAGCTCAGCTAGATGAGAATCGCCGCAATGCTGCATTAGCGATCGAATCTCATGCCAAACATATTAAAGCTCAGTATGATCGAAATGTGACCCCTTGAAATTTTTCGAAAGGAGATCTAGTCCTTTTGTACAATCAAGCAAATGATAAATTAGGTGCTGGAAAATTCATGCCTATGTGGCATGGTCCCTTTGTTGTCAAGTAAAAGCTAGCGAAAGGGGCCTATGAATTGGTAGACTTTGACGGGGTCTCTTTAGGTAAACCCAGAAATGGTCTTTACCTGAAGACATATTATGCTTAAATCGAATGTGAAGATTTGTTAGTTAGGTTAGTTTTTCTTTTAGCTGGTGTGCTTTAGGTTAAAGTGTGCTTAGCTTAGAGATTGAGTTTTCCATCGTTATTCCTGCTTATCTTGGTTTTACATTTGATGTTGCAGATGTCGATGCCTCTTCAAACATATATTGGTTACGCTAATGGTGCTTGTCGTAGTACACGGAATATTTATTCCGCAGCTTGGGTTATCTATTCGCCCTCTGACGAGTTAGTATCTATGCATGGGGTAAGCCTCGGTCAAACAACGAACAACATTGCAGAATATAGTGCAGTGGTGGAGTTATTATCTGAATCTATTTCATTTGGGATTCGGAGTTTGATAGTGAGGTTAGATTCTGAACTCGTTATATTACAGCTTAATAGAGTATACGCCATTAGAAATCCAGTTTTATTAAGATTATTTTTGAGAGTGCGTCTCTTGGAACGTGAATTTGATTATATTGAATATCAGCATATTCCAAGATCTTTAAATACATTAGCAGATGCAATTGCTTCTCAAGTGTTAAGTAGACATGTGCGATAATCATACAAGTAAATTTAAAAAAACATTCCATAACATATGTAACAAGACAAGCCAGTAATAACGATATCATATATATATAGGAAGTGTGTCAAAAAATACATCGTCTTCGATCATAGGTTGAAAAACACCTTATGATCGGCAAAAATGATAAGTACAAAAAAGCAAAATGTCACATGTGACTACATAAGCGATCATCCCATCACTGGTGATGATCTCGATACGAAACCACTACGCGAGCCACCTTACAAAGGAACCTCCTAAAAGGTCCTGGGACTCCAATCACATAGCACTGAAGCCGACGAGGAATGTCATCTATGCTCGTCTCGGGAATATCCCCTGTCAGGCACTCTAGGTGACTCTCTAACTCAGGCAAGGTCTCTGCTGACTCGTCCTGTGGGGCTGGAGCTGGTGCAAGTGGTTGCCTTCTCTCGAAAGGCTGGAGAGCGGCTGGTCGCTGTGGACCCACATCTGAATTTAAAACAAAATTATTATTACTATCAGTTTTGAGACGATATAAAAAAATAATAAAAATTAACATTAGGAAAATGTTGAAAATGATTACCTGAGTCATCCCACTGCTCTCCTGGAGGAAGAGCCATGTCTGGGTCTCCATGGAAGTCAATCCCAATATATGGAAAGTCCTGAATAGAAAAGACCTGATGTTCCAACCACTGGAAGAACTCAGGTTTGAACCGGATGACCTCGGTCCCCTTGTCAGGATGACGGGCCATGACTGCAACCCATCGCATCAGTCTAGGCTCTCGGGGATGCCCAGCTACAACTGTGAGGTGATGTGGGATGAGCATAGGAATCCGCTCCAGGCCAAAGCTGACGACTATAGCACCATATCCAAAAGTATTTAGCCGTCCGTTCTTGGCCCTGGTCAATTGGCCCTTCACGTTGGCCAACACAACATCGCACCAGTTGAAAACGGTGCCCTGAAAGTAATCGACTGCCATCTGCATCTAGGATCCGGTGGCAATGTTTAAAGCGGCAACCCCGCAAAGTCGAGTAACAGTGAATGCAATTACTTTCAGTTCAGGAAGGGTTATGTACTTGATGTCTATCCCTTTGTCTCGAGACTGCCTGTTGCAGTACTCTAGTCGAAGGCTATCGACGGATTGGCCACCCGACCTAGCCCCGAACAGGGTCAAGTCAATGCCTCTCTTAGGCAAACGAGTCAAAAAATATATATCTGCCGGCTCAATCTCGAGCTGGTGGCCACCAATCAAGAAGCACTGGTCCTGGATGTTCCACCTGTCAACCATCCACTGCAAGAAGTCCACCTGAGCCCTCATGCCAGGAATGGCCCAGTATTTGTACAGTCTGCACACCCTCAAAGCGTCCAACGAAGGTTGATGATTCCATGCGACTGCATCCACATCCTCGTGCTCGCATTCTCTCCAATCCAGCATGATGTACTCCCCACATCAAGCCAAAAGAACAATTAGCATGCTAGAAAAGTTTTTCTTTGGTCCAATTTTGAGAATTTTTGGTTGAAAACCCTTGCACCGGGGTACGCACCCTGCCTTTAGACACAGTGCGTGGGACCGCACTTTGTCCAAAGGGGAGGTGCAGACCCCTACCTTTTTCCCAATGGAGAAAAAGTCGGGGTCCACAGGTTCGCAGTGGTGGACCTGCGTACCCCAAGCACGGGTTTTTCGCCCAAAAACCCTCCTAAAAAATCAAATAAATGACTAAAATGAAAAACTAAACAGATGAAAAACAAGAGGAGGATGATGTGGATTACGTGGTGAAGACGACGTCCGATTTCGACGGTTGGATTCTCCGCAATCCTCTCGGGAAGTTTTCAAAGCTAAAGCACTATTTCCTCACCCAAATCACAAATGATAAAAATGAATTGTAAAAACCCCTTTTTATAAGTTTTTTGAGTAAATGAATTCCAAATTTGTTTATGTTTCACTTTAAAAAGGTATTATTACAACGTTTTTATCTCTTTCAAGCAGGTATGAGTAATGTTCGTGTTTTTGTGCAAGATAACAGGATTATTCAGGCGAAATCGATCATTTTCAACCAGAGTCACCTTTTAAGCCCTTTTCTGACTCCTAAAACATGAAAATATTGTCGAGTTTTTCTTTTAAACTCGTTAAAACGGAATTAAAAGACGGTCGATTTACAGCTCTTTTTCGACCATAAAAACATAAAAAGATCGCTGGATTTTTGTCATTTCAAATTCGATATTGGTTATAAAACGACGTGTCCTTGGTCGCTTTTTTACTTTTTCGGATCAAAGGCACTAATAATGAAAAGTACTCCTTGGTCGTAAAAAATCAAGCGGTTCTCTCAAGTATTATTTTATACTTTTTCGGGCTTGGGAGACCCAAATTTACGAAAAAGTCAAACCCTGGAGTCTTCTTTAGTTTTTCAAACTCTCTAAAAATGAAAAACGCCGAGTTTCTCCTATACTGGACTCGTTAAAATTCGAGAGTAAAGGACCTGTTCTATTACAAACAGGAACGAACCACTCCTTAGGGTTCGCATTTAAACTAAGTTGGACTCACCCGAAGGGTGAGCTTATAATCAAGCATATGTTATCCTCCTCAAGCTTGTAAAAAATAAAGAGGTACTTGCCAGAAATGGTGGGGGAAAAAAAGAGAAAAGTGAGTCTGTTTATCATACTTTATAACCACTCTTGAACATGACACTTTCATTCACCTGGGTTGGGAAATCCTTTAACTAACAGTTGATCGAACCATATTGAAAGTCTTCAGCCGGTTTCTGGGTATTAACTTTGGGTCAATCATCACCAAACCATCTGTCGTGTCGTTATGTGTTCAAGAGCTCAGTGCAAATAAGCCATTCATCTGCAAAATGTCTGTCATCCATCTTGACCATCCCTGAGTCAATCTTTGCAACTAAATTTCTTCAACTTGATCTATGATTTCGTGTCGTGAGCTGCTTACTTACGACGGATCGCTTTCTATCGACTCCGACTCATTATCTAGAAAGATGATCTAGGAATCGTCAGTACCTTGAGATCTGCATGCCTCAATGGCAGGTTTCTCGCCTTTGACGACAACTTACATCATCGACTTTCGATCAAAGGATTCCATGGCATGTTCGACATCAACACATCTTATCACGTTTCATGGATTGTGCTGAGTACTTTGAGAGCCATTGTCATTATTGGTGGTTTCTCTCACGCTTGTTAACAGTTTACATCATTGACTGGTAATCAAGCGGTTTCTACCATGTTCGACTTCGACACATTCAATCGCATGGATAGAATCGTACTGTTTTGGGACGTAGAAATGAAGACCCTGGATCTAGTTTCCACCATCCAGGTTGCGAGGAATTTTGTATTCATTATATTATGGACTATTCATAAACAGATGGCTGAGTCCATACTGTGTCTGCATGTGTCTGTACTTATGATGTGTTACGAGATCATTCCTATATCAGAGCAGTAGTTAGTCTTCTAGTCAGTTTTAAGTCTTTTAGTCAGCTTTTATCTGAGTATGCGAATGCCTACCTCACCGATGCTATGATCTCATATATATATTTTGCATTGAATGTTTTTACAGGTTCCAACCCGGCTCTCCACAAGATGATCCTCGAAATGATAAAGCACTTCACTCTTCCTAAATGATAAAAAAAAATCCTCATATACTACAGACTTCGCACTTTAGGGAGAAATTTGTTACAAAAAAATATCGTCACCCTGATTATTTGCAGTCGGTGTAGGCCTATCACCACCTATACCAGCTTCCTAAGCAAGTCTCAAACCTCAGCTCTTCAAAAAAAGCTTGAGAAAAGAGAGAAAGACATCAAAAAAGCAATGTAACTCTGGTTCCACACTCTCTCACTTTTGCCTGCAAGCCCGCACCTTTTGTTCAGGTATCTGCGTACTTATACACTCTGTATGTAAAGGGGAAGGTGAGTACCCCTGTAAAAGTCAAAAGGCGCAATTTTATCCTAAAAAACTCATCTTGGGTTAATTCTAGAGGTTTCTAGAAGCATTTTGACGTGGATTGTTCGCTCCAAGTGGTTCATGCATCCCAAAAGAGAAGGAACTAATCCCTTGATAAGAGGAGCTATCCTTTGAAGGAGGACTTTATCCCTTTGAAAGAGGACCTAGTAACTTCCATTGCACTATAAATTGAGGCATTGGGTTAGTGGCTGAAGAGGTTAGAAGCTGAACTTTTGAGGGTAAATGCTAGTGAAATCAAGACTTCCTATTTGAGCTTAAGAGGAGAGATCACATACCTTTTTGGCTTCATTAGGGAGTGAGTGAAGCTTGTCAAAGTAGAGGAGACTTCTTGTTGGACCTTGGGAGGAGCTTGTACAGCGTCAAGGAAAAGGTTGTAAGGTTCTTCTCCTTTTGAATTAATACAATCAAGCTCATTTTTCCCGACAAGTATCTCATGTTATTTGTTTCATGGACTCCTTGACTTTCATGTTAAATATGTTTTATAATATTGGATATTCAGGTGCTATTTAATTGTTTGCCTTGTTTGTGCTTGTAGGTTTGCGACAAAGGAACTTACTTGGATCAAAGGAGTGAAGGCATTTCCAAACTTGCGTTGGACATGAGGTAGGCCTTAAACACATTTGTTTGCCATTATTTATAAAGCGCATTTAGAGTAAGAGAGTGTTTGGTTGGTTTGTTTGTCATTAGTTCTTCATTAGATTCTAGGAAGGTCTATCTTGTCCGCAAGATCGGCTCATTCTGCATGACAACAGGAATAAGAAATTCAACCAGAAAAAATGGAGGTTATGTAGATGATTATGATTCACCTATTGATATGGATGTTTCTTATGATTGTGAATTGAATTTGTCTATAGTTTTTGAACCAACTTCCTTCAAAGACACTGATTCTCATGATGAATGGAAGTAAGTGATGCAAAAGGAGTATGATCTTTTGATAAAGAATGGCACTTGGAAGCTGGTTGATCCCCCATTGGGAACCAAACCAATTGGCTACAATTGGGTCTACAAGAACAAGTATAAAGCTGATGGTTAACTTGAAAAGCACAAAGACAAGCTTGTGGCAAAGGGTTTTGCACAGAAGGAAGGGGTCAGTTATAAGAAGACATTTTCCCCCACAACAAAATGGTCTACCATCGAGACACTCTTCTCCTTGGCAACTCATAATGGTTGGAAAGTCCATCAAATGGATGTAAAAACTACTTTCTTGAATTGAGATCTAAAAGAGAATGTTTTTATGTCCCTTCCAGAAGGATTTGATGTGAATGGATAAGAACAAAAGGTATGCAAGCTTCTGAAATCCTTGTATGGCCTCAAGCAAGCACCGCAATCCTGGTATGAAAAGTTAACTGAGCATCTTCTGAAAATCAACTTCAAACATTATGATCTTGATGATGCAATATTTTTTGTCAAGAAATTTGGCAAAATAATTGTATATCTTACGATGTATGTAGATGATCTTTTGATGACAGGGAACAGTGAGAGCTACATTGCATCCATAAAGAAGGAATTGAGGAAAGGTTTTGAAATGACTGACTTGGGCTATGTTCACTACTTTCTTGGTATTGAAGTAACTCAACATTCGAATTTTATATTCCTCTCCCAGAAGAAGTACATTGGAGATTTGTTGTACATGTTTTGCATGGCTAAGTGCAATCATTTAACTACTCTAATGGAACATAACTTGAAGCTCACATCCATTGAAGGAAAATAATTTGAGGATCAACAAAGTATAGATAGCTTGTAGGAAGTCTCAACTGCCTAACTAATACCAAACCAAATATTTCATTTGTTGTTTGAATCCTCTCTAGGTTTATGCAAAAATAGTTATAAAGTACTTGAAGGGAACTCAAGACTTTGGACTCAAGTATACATAGGTGGGTGACTTCAGCTTGATTGGATACTCTAATTTATACTTCAATGGAGAAAAAGAAATTGGGGTATCTACTTCATGTTATTCTATGAGTCTTGGATCAAGAGTTATCTCTTGGAGGTCACACAAACAATTAATTCCAACAGATTCCGCAAAAGAGGCAGAATATGTGGCAACATCTTAAGCAACAAAGGAAATTGTGTGGCTCAGGAAAATTCTAAAAGATTTGTAGGTGAAACAACTGCATTCAACTCCACTCATGATTGAAAACACTTTCGCAATAAAGTTGGACAAGAACCCAAAGTTCCATGATCGAATGAAGAACATCAATACAAAATACCATATGATTTGACATCATGTTGAGGCCAAGACAAACCCTCTACACCATTATTCCAAAAATGAGAGGATTGCATATATCTTCACCAAAGGGCTTGGAAGAGAAAAGTTTGAAAGATTCATAATGATGCTTAGACTCACCAACATCCCTTCATATTAAGGGGGGATGTTGACACCTAATCATTGGGATTGGGTGAATATATGTAAAATAGTGTGAATAGTAAATAAGGAGAATAGGAATATAAAGAGACATTGGGAGGTGAATCCCAAGAGTCTCTCCCTCCATGTATATATCCATGAGAAATATTAATGAAAAATCAAAATTTGCATTGTGGAGTTACCTCCTAGCTTGACAATAACCAAGGATTTGCAAAACATGATTTTTGTACTTTTTCCCAAGTGACCAAAGAATTTCCATGATTTCCCTTTGTAAGGAAAAACATGACTTTAGACATTGGACTCTTAACAAAAGAAAAACCTTTACATGATACCCAATCTAAACCTAGACCTCTTTGAACAATAATAGTCAGGTTATCATGACTAATATTTACAAATTTGACCTTAGATACATAACAAGACTAACATGACCATGATCCCTAGACATAGGACACTAATAAGGGGAAAACACAACCAGATTCTTCTTCTATTAGATATCAATTGTTTAGGAGAGATACAAAGTATAATGAGAGATCAAGAGAATGAACAAATTCACCCAAATCTAAACAAGCTATAGCATGAACATTTGTAATAGTAGCAGTTGATGCAAACACTAAATCAAACTTCAAGTTATGCTCTTACTCTACAAGTCTCTCTCGGTCTCATAATATTCTTCAAGTCTCTCCATCTCTCTCTCTCTCAAGTTTGAATTCTTCTATCATAATTCAAAATTCGCTAAGAATGAGATGATATGAGATACATATATATATGAGGAGCAACAAATTACGATCATAAAGGAGAAATACACATGCCTTGAAGAGGAGTTACATATGCCATTTAGGGAGGTACACATGCCTTTGTAACTCATGCCATTAAGGAGTTAAGCATGCCTTAGTAACTTATGCCATAAAGGAGATCAACACATGCTTTAGTAGCTTATGCCATAAAGGAGAGAATGTAACATATGCATTAAAGAGTGTGTAAGAGGAATATTTTATTGCATGATTTAATGAGTGTGTAAGAGGAATATGCCATGCTTTTAATGAGTGCATAAGAGAGAGTGTAACGTACCCATTAAGTGACAGAGAGTAACCTATGCATTAATTGATGGGAGTTACATATGACAGATTGAGCGTTATGATTGAGAGACATGAATTTCCTTTTAATGATAATATAATAGTATCATAAACAATAATAGTAATAATAATAATATTGATGATTAAGTTGAGATTGAAATATTAGGATTGATTAATGATAATTTAAGTGATTTTATGTCAAATATACTTGATTACCTATTGATGCAAGTTGATTTACTATTTTTGGAAAGTCATACTTGAGATGCTAGACATGAATTTCTATTTTTAGAAAGTCACTCCAGAATTGTCAGAAATAAGATTTTAGATAGAGAAATTCATCCCCGAGCTTCCAATTTTCAACAAAATGGATTTTTAGAGGCCACTTTGTCACATTTGATAATTAGGCCTCCTAATGGGATCAATGAACATCCTATTTCCCCTTGTCATTATCTTTCACAAAACCCTAAACATGTATCTTTCATTCCCCAGAGTTTTTGCCTAAAACTGCATCATATGAGCCATTTTTAGGACCAACGCACCTTGCCCTCTTGTTGGATAGTGTTCACCTACAAGTTTCACCACTATCTCCTATGTTTTTCACCTACATGTTGCTCTCCTTTGCACTTACGTTGGTTCTAAAAATTCGAGGAGCTTCCTACTCCAGAAGCTTCCAAACTTTGTTACAACCATTTACCTAAAAAAAAAAATGGATCCTATCCTACCCTACTTTGGAGATCTCATCCCTTATCCTTTGATGCCACCCTCCCATCAAAGGTGGATCTAAAACCTTAGATTGGTAATTGGATAACAACTGCCAACTTACCCCACTCCTCTATATATTTACAACCTTCTGTATGGAAGGGGTTGGATTTTGGACAGTGATTCTACCCTTATGCTGCTATGGTGAGAGGTTTCATTTCATGCATTTAGGGTGATTGAATGTGCACATTGTGACAAGGAAAGGGCACGTTAGCTTGTAGGATCTCTTCTATAGGATCAATACCTATTTATGGTTGTAAACACCTTCCATTCATATTGATGCAAAGAATTCTCTATTTTCCTATATGTGATGTTGTTATTTCATATATTTCAATACCATGCTTATCTATTGAATAGAGTATTTATATGATACTGTATAGATTTTGTAGTTTCTTGGCTTATGGCATCTAATTGTGTAGGTTCTAATCTTGGACATCAAAGCTAGAATTGGAGCATTCAATCTAAAGAAGGAGCGAAGCCTATGACAGATTGCATTGGGTTCCTTGTCTCTTTGTTGTTCTAGGTTAGCCACCAAACATAGGGGA
The DNA here is from genome assembly GCA_000404065.3 of Pinus taeda. Taxonomy (NCBI): domain Eukaryota; kingdom Viridiplantae; phylum Streptophyta; class Pinopsida; order Pinales; family Pinaceae; genus Pinus; species Pinus taeda. Next base: position 86,665 of record APFE030642049.1, on the reverse strand, counting down.
GATACTTTTGTCTGCAATCGTAAATCCTGTATAATAAATGGCGACCATACTGGGGACTAATCCTTGGTGGTTCCTTTGTACATTATGTCTAATTACCTCCTTTATAGACCTTTGATGCTTTACCCATCCAAGAACAGACCTAGGAAGTGATTTCATTTAGTCTCTTTCTCAATTTTTGTGTTGGAATACTCTATTCCTGGACCAATGCACCCACAGTGCCTCTGACAGATCATTTCACGTCACCTGGGTCCACTGTGTACCTACATTGTAAATTAACGTTTCCTCTTCTGCACCAATGTTGGCACATTTTTTTTCACAAAAATTGCCCGTGTTTTGAGTGTCTCTTTGATCAACATACTTCTAGCTTACCTTACCTAAGTCTTGAGTGTCTTGTGGTCTCTCTAAAGTCTCCATTTGGTTTCCATTTCTGGTTGATTTCCTTTGGTAAGAATTGGTTTTTATTTTTCTTTGTTCTTATCATTTGCTCACTTGCAAACTAATTTTGTTTGGTCATTGGTTGCTTGGATGAATTGTTGTCTTAGTACTCATTCTGAAAAGTGAATTTGAATCAGTGATTAAACATTTACATCTTAGTTTCCTTCCTTTCAAAAATTAAGTGTCTTCAAAATAAAAATAAAAATTTGCATTGCCATTTAGGGTTTTGTATGTGCATTGATATAGGAATAGTTTCATTGAAAGGGAAACTACATCTTGTGTCATGTTTGTTGCATGTTGTGTGTTGCATACTAATTGTTTCTTCCCTTCCTTAGCTATATTTTCACTTAAAGAGAAATATTTCTATTTTATCATGCGAGATTTCATTTTAGGATATTTAGGAGACATTCTTGGTGAGCCCAAAACTGAAACATAATCAAATATAAATAGTAATATTTATTAAATCAAGCTAATGAGGATTTGTAGCATTAACCCAAACATTTAGAGGTCTAGGCTAGAGACGTGTTCCAACATTGTTAAATGTAGGAGCTATCGTTGTTTGTTATCATTGTATCTTGGGGGTGAAATCTCACTCCACATATGTGAGTGTATAGGATTGTTCTCCATGTACCTTTGGGTATATTGGACGGTGCTCCACGCATGTAAAGAATATGGGAAAAATCTCATCGAACAATTATGCATTAGACAACACTACTACGGACTACACTCCCACGTACCGTCGAGTCTATTTTGGGAGTCCCCTATAAGTTTCTATCCATCCATAGGTAACCGAGTTGGTCACCTTGTATACAATGATACATCAAACACAAAATTTAGGGAGATTGCTTGCACGTACATTAATTCCTTGGTTCGCCAAGGTGTATAGTGTAGTTCATAGTTACTTGGTAAACCTTTATTCTTAGTTACCTCTTTGTTTTGTTTGTGTCTTTAATTTCTAAAATCAATTAATTGACCATGTAACAACATCCTCCTCGTGGAACAACTCCTTAGTGGATGTTAGGTCGAGACTAATGGTAACATTTCCGGAGTCTACTAATAAAGGGAATCCCTCTGGTGGGAATGCTAGTCCTTTTCCTTCCTTTGGAAATATTGGTGTTCCTTATATGACAATGTTGTCCCTTCTTGGATTTACCATTGGTTTTCCATTTTGGTTATTTTTGACCCCTATGGTTCTGAATTTCCAAAATGCTTCTCAACCGAGTTCTCCTCCACCTGAACAACATCAACCTCAAGTTGATCCTAAAGTTGACCCTTTGCCTTCTTCACCTATTGTTTCTTCATCCCTTTCTTCCTCTTTTCCTTGTGAAATTCTTGATTCTAGTACATAGGAAGCTAAGAAGAAGAAGAAAAGGATGAATAAGAAGACACAAAATAAGCAGGGGGGAAACCAAGCAACCATTTCTACAGATGCAACTAGTATGGAAAAATATTCCAATCAGCCCCGTAAAGTTCCCTTGCATCTTATGTAAGGGTGAGCACCTTCTTAGAGATTGTCATGGTATTCTCAAGTATTAGAAGTGTGGTCTTTTGGATATCATGCTAGTGATAAACTCTCAAATAGCAATAGTAAGTTCCATGGGAAAAAGCGAAAAGTCAAATCTCCCTATAAGTTATGTGAAGGGAATCATCCTATTCACATTTTTCCTTATATGGATGAAGCCTCAAAAGTGCTGGAAAACCTTACAGCTTCTTAACCAAGACTTCGAGTTGGTTACTGGAAGCTTTCTCCCAATCCTCCACTAGTTGATGAAGTGATTGATCAGAATCTGAATACAATCAATCCCATTCTCTCTAAACATGAATCCCATGAGTTCGTTCCTGACCAACCATTAGTTGAGAAAATGGATGACATGATTACACCTTAAATTGATCATAACTTTCCCATAGAGGGTGTACTTCATACCACTCAGGTTCTTCTCATTTCTTTACATTCCAATGAATTGGGGGGTAGTTCTCCCTTTCCAATGGCACAAGGGGGAAATCCTCCCATTCCCAAAACACTAGAGAGCATTTCTCCCCTTCCCATAGTGCAAGGGGGCAGTTTTGTTGTTCCAATGGCGCCCCCTCCAAGTAGCATTGTCACTTCCTTTGATTGGACTCGACTGACATGATATCATCTTCCTCCTTGCATGCCCTTCCAGATCATAATACAGGCTTCTAATGTGGTTGTACCAAGAATAATTATAGATGAAGGTGCATATGTTAGTATTTCTTCCTCAAATACTTGGAAAGCTTTAGGTTCTCCATAACTTTTTCCTATTAAACAAAATTTGTTTTCTTTTAATAGAGGAACCAATCAACTGTTAGGGATCCTTCCTAAGTTTCCTATTACTTTGGGAGGAAAGATTGTCTATATCAATGTGATGGTAGTCTAAGGCCCTTTTTATTTTAATTTACTTCTTGGGTGTGAGTATGTTTATGTGATGGGAGGTCTTTTCTCTTTACTCTTTCATGTGATGTGTTTCCTGCATGAAGGAATAATCATGACTATTGACCAAATTTCATTCGTTGGTCCTAATTTGACTCTTAATCAACCAGTTTCCCTAAATGTTCCTTGTATGCAAGTGGTATCTTCCCTGCCACAAGTTAATTATGTGGAAACCTATCCCATTCATGTACCTACTATTGAATATGACCCTTTCATTGTCTGCTCATTCTTTTTAGCTAGATCCGGTAGGTGATATGGTAAATCATTTACTAGGGGTATTGGGGCATGATATTTCCATTGGATCCCTTGATATATATCCCTTCTAGAGTGTTGTTCTCCCATATAATGAGAAACTCTTGGAATCCATGGTATCTTGGAGGTCATGATTTGAGTCTGGAGCAGAGTTCCTTTTCTTTTGTCATGCTCCTTAAAAAATGAAAGAAGGTTCCCAGAGCAGAGTTCCTTTTCTTGTGTCAAGCTCCTTAAAAAATGAAAAAAATTCCCCGAAAAAGAGTTGCTTTTATTGTGTCAATCTTGTTAAAAAGTGAAAAAAATTATTATGAGGATATTTATTTTACTATGTCAACCTTGTTAAAATATATTAGCTTCCTATGAGCATAATTATTTTCCTATGTCCAGCTCGTTAAAAAATGAAACAAATCCCCTTTTAATTAAAGTCTTTGATTAGATCTCATAAATTCCCAGTCAAGTCTTTCATTTGATCCCATAAATGAACCTTCATTCCATCTAACCGTTATTACCTAGTAGTCTACTTAGGTGTGTGAAATGAAGATTGGGGACATATACCTCGAATTGAGTCATTATTCTGGGGGAATGCAAACTTATTTCAAGCATAGTTTCCCATGTTTCAATCTTCTGAAAAAATGAAACCATTCCCATTTTATCCCTCATGATATCCATTTTTATCAACCATGTTTTTCCAAATGAGCCTCGGTTTTTTCATTCCATCATCACCATTTGCTTGGTTGATCATACTCATTCACTTAGTTATTTTACCCTTCCCATAGGAACCACTACGATGAGTGGTATTATTAGCCAACCTCTTGACTTTTACATGGTTTGAGTAGTTCCATCATCACCGGAACTAGTTGTTATTCCTTTATACCACTCGTTCCTCTAGGAGGATTCCTATTTCACCTCTTTTCAGACTCCCAAAATATGAAAATATTACCAAGCACTTGTCTTTTCACACTTGTAAAAGTAAATGAAAAGACGTCTACTTAGTATAAGTTTAATCATTTTCCATATTGAGATAGACTATCTAAGAAAAATAATACCTTAGTGAAACATAGCTAACAGGTTCTCTTGAGTATTGTTTTCTACCTTTTTGGACTCGAGAGACTACTTACAAAAAGGGACATCTGGAGTTTTCTTTTTCGCATCTTTTTATCTCTCTAAACATGAAAAAGATGTTGAGTTTTACCTTTGCTAGACTCGTTCAAACATCAAACAACAATAGACTCATCGACTATGATAAGGCCAAACCTCTCATTCTGAGGGTTTGTCAAATATACTCGGAGGGATTCATCCAAAGGGTGAACTTATCAATCAAGCATATGTTATCCTCCTCAAGCTTGTTAAAAAATAAAGAGGTACTGACCAATATGGTTGGAGAAATTTGGAAAATAAGGTATTCCATTTGCTAATGGAAGTGAGTCACTCTTGAATATGACACGCTTCCACTTCATCTTCGTGGCTATTGGGTTGGGTAATCAACTTGTCTTTTGGTTATCATATCATTTTTAGAGCCTCCATCTTTTGGGCCAATGTTGCCAACTTCGTTCAGTTTCACCAGTGTGTTCAAGAGAATTCATACAGTTGATATCCATTACAATACTCTTAAGACTTCATTCCATGTTTTCCTTTCCTGATCTAGTTCGGTATCTGCATCATTCTGTCTCAATAATGATACTTGTTTTGTGTCGTTGATGGGGGATACATCAAGGCCCTCCTACGACGGGTCACTTCCTATTGACATCATGATCTAAACTTAAATAGGAATGAAACAAATTACAGATATAACCATAAATACAAAAATGCAGTAGAAATAACAATTCATTTCATTAAGATTAGGATATTGAAATATTCTTACAAACAGAATGAAAATAAACTATCTCAGGCGATGGTAGCTTATCTCTAAGAATAAGTGTGGTGGCTACATGCCTTTGAATTGTGTTACAATGAGGCTTAAAGGGCTATTTATTATTCAAAAATAATGGAAAACCCTAAACATCCAAAAACCTAACCCTAGGAGATGAAGAGCCAAAACTATGGGCCTTGTTTGGGTAAATTGGTACATCAACTTCATGGGGTTGTAATTTTGGCATACTATCTCTGTTTGGTTATCATAATACCTTGTTTCGAAGATCTCAAAGAGGAGATCAAATGAAAATTTGTAAATTGGTTTGGAAATTTTTTGATCTATATATTTTCTCTAAAAAAGTCATTTAGGGCCTTAAAGTGGCTCTGAAAGTCTAAGACCCAAAAAACTGTTGAAAATAGTAAACTGTGCTACAATTAAGGAAACTGAAAAATTGAAAGAGACACTATTAGGGGTCCAAGTGGAATAAGTAGGTGGCCACCAATATCCACCTAGATCAGTCCTCCCCCCTTAGGAAACAATGGTCCCCATTGCATTGAGCACCTCCATGAGATAGCAAAACTTCTGCTGAACTTCGTCCCTAGGGAGCCACTTGCCTTGGTGCAGGAGTTGGCCGGCTTTGACAACCTGATATAGTTGGGTCTTCTGCTGGAGATTGTTCTTGATATTTGTTTCCATGATTTGATTAGTTGTGGCCTTTTCCATGTAGTCTGAGTTTAGCTATGTTGGTGTGAGTTGTTCTGCAATGTCGGATGTGTCCAACAGTGGTGGAAAGTATGGCCAAAGGTGGTCTACGTTGAACACTAGTTGTAGACCAAGGAACAATGGAATGTCAAGATCGAAGGAATTGTCCCCTACAACCTTGGTGATGGTGTATGACCCATATCAGAGCAGGAAAATCTTATGATGGGGTCCATCAATGTGCTCCTTCTGCAAATGTGGCCAAACTTTGTCACCTATATAGAACTTGTGTGACACCCGATGTTGATCATGGAGGTGCGTTGACTTATCACTAGCTCTATCCAATATATCATGGACTTGTGGGAGGATGTGTTGAAGAAGTGCTCAATGACGTTGTTAGCCTTGTCGGCTTCGAACTAGACATGAGTTGAATAATCCTAAGTAGCTACAAATGGTATGGCCACATTAATGGGACATAATGGTTGAAATCCTAGCCATACCTGAAAGGGGTTGTGGCTCATTAAGCTATGGAGAGATTTGTTGTAGTTGTGTTGGACATATGGGAGGCTTTCATCCCATGTGGGTGGATGCTTCAAGTTGTACATGTGTAGAATGTGTATGATCATCTTGTTGATGACTTTTGTTTAGGGATGGAAAGTCGTGGACTTGGTGAGTTTGGTATCCATCATTGACCAGAGATTTGACCAAAATGCACTTAGGAATATGCTGTCCTAATGACAGACAATGGACTGTGGCATCCCAAAGTGTACCTACACTCGCTCAAAGAAGAGCTTAGTGTTGGCTTCTACTTTTATACTCTTCTTGCAGGCCACCATAATGGCCATCTTAGGGAATCTGTCAACGACCACAAAAACACAAACATTTCCTTGCTCAGTAGAAGGAAGGCCCAGCATGTAATCCATTGAGATGGATTCCCAAGGTCGGCTAGGAGTAAGCAAAGGAGTATATAAGCCTTTCTTCTTGATTGTTGTTTTGGCAATGGCGTAGGTAGTGTAAGATTTTTATATACCTTCCAACATCCTGACAAAGGTTCCAGCATTGAAAAAACTTTTGCAGTACTGCCATTTTTTTCTCTACTCCGACATTTCCAGCAACCCAAGTGTAGTGCGTTGCCAAAATCAACTTGGCATGCTCGCTTGAAGGAACACATATGTGTGCTAGGTGGCATAACATTGCATCCTAGAGGTTTGAATTTGGAACTTTCCTACCTTCTCGGAGTGTCTGGTATATGTTGCCGAATTCTAGATTGCTCTTGTAAAGATGCCACCACCCCGAAGTCTCGTGCCCACAAGAGTGGTCTGTTTGGATGATCGTTTCCTTCTTCATAGTGTAATGCTTCCATTGACAACATTCCTACACAATAGAATACATTTATTTTTCGTAAGTGGGATACTTTAAAACTATGTCTGAAAGTGTCTCATTGTGGTAATCCATTGGATGCTCTCGTTGAGTAAGAACTGAAGTAATAACATAGTTAGAGGCATCTATCTCAATCTCAAATAGTTACTATAGGTCTGGTAATGTGAGCATGGGTGCAGAGCAAAGGTGATGCTTCAACTCGACAAATGCCTTATGTTGTCTTTCGTACCAAAAAATATTTTCTTTCGCTCCGCCCTTAGTGACTTGAATTAAAGGCCAAGAGATATGAGAGAACCCTAACAAAAACCTACAGTACAAAATTGGCAAGACCCAAAAAGTTGCGGAGCATTGTTATAGTGGTTGGGGTTGACCAATCCTGAATGACTTACATCTTGGTTGGGTCCACATGCACACCCTTCTCATTAATGATGTACCCCATACATTGAACTTGGGTCATGTCAAAAGTGCATTTCTCCAAATTGGCACACAACTTGTGTTGTTCTAGGGTTTGAAGGACTTGTTGAATATGGTGGAGGTGCTCTTCCCAACTTTGGTTGAAGATCAATATGTCATCTAAATACACCACCGTGAATGCATTGGTGAAGGGTCACAAGATGTCATCCATCAATCTCATGAAGGCTGCGAGGGAATTTGCCAACCTGAAAGGCATTACCAACCATTCAAAAAGACCCTCTTTGAATTTGAATGAATTATTCCACACACCGGAGGGTTTGATAGACACTTGGTGATAATCAAACTTTAGGTCAATCTTTCTAAAATATTTCCCCCTCTTGAGCTAATCCAGAAGGTCATCAATCCATGAGATTGGGTACCTATTCTAGACAATGATCTTGTTTAGCACCCAATAGTTAATACAAAGTCTCTAGGTCCCATCCCTATTTTGTACCAATACAATTAGGATCTTACAAGATAATGAGCTTGGCTTGATGTGCCCTTTCTGCAAAAAATCCTAAATCTACCTCTTGATCTCATTTTTCTCTAGAATAGAGCGTTGATAGATTAGTCCATTGGGTAGCAGTTTGCTCGAGGCTAGATCGATGGAGTGCTTGACTTGACAGTGTAGATGTACCCCTATAGATGAGGTGGACAATTCCTTGTACTCCACAACCTTGTCCATCTATTACTGTTGTGCAAAGTAACCCTATCTGGAAGTCGTGACCACAACCTTCATCTTTTTTTGAGGAAGAATCATAAGGAAAACAAATTTCCTCGTCTGCGAAATGACCTTATTGCATTGCTTTGCAGTGATCAAAGATATGGCAGTAGGCGACGCTACCTCCGTATCCTAAACAACGTATTTCCCAAATTAATAATCACATAGCAAGGTCTAGACTCATATATCACATGTCGCTTCCACAAGTATGGTTGTTCTAATAATACATCACAAACTTCAAAAATAGCAACATCACACAATACCTCATCTGTGAAGGGCTTGATGTTGTAGGGAAGGTGACATTGATGGCTGAGACGAAGATCTCGTCCTTGGTGAAGCTGCCCGATGGTGTATGGTTGGAAACTTGTTGTCATTAGTAGGTCTAGATGCTTCACGACCTCTACTAAAATGAGGTTCTTTTGGCTCCCACTATCGATAATGAACTACAATGGAGAACCTTTCACCCACATTTGTGAGTGGAAGAGGTGTTCCCTCTCCTTTGGATTTTCAGGCTCATTCTTCTGGATTTTGGTGGTGGCCATGGTGGTAATAGGCTCTACATCAATGATATGCTTCCCTTTTTCATTTCCCTTGTTAGGTTCTGACTCAAAGTCGAAACATGTTTGATTTGGAAGCCTTCAATTCGGCCACTAGTGACTGCTTGGCCCGAAACTCACTTATGTTGTGAGTGGATCTCTTATGGAAATCACACCATTTTCTCATGTTCTTCATTGCCTTCGTGGTGCTGTTATTTTCTTGTGGCTTTGGAAAGTTATCTTGGGCCGCCCTACCTTGGATTTGGCCTTTTCTCTATGGTTTGGGGGTGCCTTTTCCTTGCCTTGGATTTGCATATCCAAAGTATCATTTCTTTTGTTTAAACTTCTCCTCAATCTTGACTGCATATCGGTATGTCGTGCCAATTGAGGTGATGTCCAGGAACTCAATCTTGTACTAGATGTACTTTTATAGACAATCGTGGTACTTGAGTACCAAATTCCGCTCAGAATCCTTCATACCCAACTTAGTGCAGAGGGTATGGAAAACATTTTTGAACTCTGACACATCTTGGTCCCTTCCCTGTCATAGCATGGTCCATTTTATATATTTATCTTCATAGCTCCCGATAAGGTAACATTGTTCCCTGGTGGCATGTTGGAAAGAATCCCAAGTGAGTGTGGCTAAAAACGGTGAGGATTCCCTCTTGTCCTTTTGTTCACGGTAGGTTTCCCACCACTCATTGACATCTGGGGTGGCTTTGAGAAGTGAAAAAGTAATCTTTTCCCGATTGGAAAAGTCATGAACTGAAAACAATATCGTTCTAATAGATTCAATAATTTATCTACATCATATGCATCTATTTGGCCCTCAAATATGGGCATATTGAAGTTAACTTGTACCTAAAAAGGAGTGATGCCTCCAGAGTGGCTGCTGGATGAAGATGTGTCACATGTGGGTAGTCATTGAAGGATTTGGGAAAATTTATCTATCATCACATTCCTTTGTCGCTCGAGGGCTTCCTCAAGTAATATTTTAAAAGGATCTCCTACCCCCTCATCTTTATTTTCTTCCACCATGGGAGGTCGCCAGGGTTTGCAAGGATGGTCTTGCGAAAGTTCAACTAGAATGAGCCCTAACACCTTATACCCTAACCTCATTAGGTACATGTAAATAAAAAATAGAGAAAGAGCAGATTGCTCTGATACCACTAACCCAAACTTAAACAAGAACACAAAACATTACATATATAACCATAAATGTAGAAATGCAGTAGAAATAACAATTCATGTCATTAATATCAAAACAATGAAATATGCTTACAAACAAAATGGAAATAAACTAGCTCGGGCAATGGTGGCTTACCTGTGAGAAGAGATGTGGCAGCTACATTCCTTTGAACTATGTTACAATGAGGCTCAAATGCCTATTTATTATTGAGAAACAATGGAAAATCCTAAACATCCAAAAACCTAACCTTAGGAGATGAAGCACAAAAACTATGGGCCCCATTTGGGTAAATTGGTACATCAACTTCCTGGGGTTGTAACTTGGGCATACGATCTCTATTTGGCTTTCATAATACCTTGTTTTGAAGATCTCAAAGAGGAGGCCAAAAAAAACTAGTTCATCAACTTGGGACTTTTTTGTTCTCTTTGTTTCCATAAAAGTGTCGTTTAGCGCCTCAAAACGGCTCTGGCAATTCATGACCCGAAAAACTGCCAAAAATACTATACTATGCTACAATTAAGGAAACTAAAAAATTGAAAGAGATAGTGTTGGGTGTCCAAGTGGAATAGGCAGGTGTCCACCAACATCCACCTGGATCACATCAACACATTATCCAGGAAATTAACTTAGAAACACCCTTTGGTACCTTAGTGCTTGCATACATCAATGAAAATTTTCCTCACTCTCAGTGATATGTTTACATCAACGGCCTTTCAATGAAAGACTTTGTGTGGTGTTTGACATCAAATCATTTATTCACACCATATGGATTGTATTGTAGTTCCTTGAGAGCTGTTAACATCATTGGTAATTTCTCTCGCGGATGTTAATGACTTACATCATCGATCGATAATCAAATGATGTCTACCATGTTCAAGCTCATTTGATTGATTCACATGGTTAGACTTGTATGATGGTTGTTTGTGTGAACGAGATAGAAGACCCCAGATCTAGTTTCATCCATCTAGGCTGCGATTTCAGGAGTTATATGGAGATCACAATGTATGATGGCCATGATCATGTAGACAATCATCCAGTCATTGGTCCACCAGTTTTCATCTATGGGAACATCTTTGATCATTGTACATTTTATGTTAACTTATGAGATGAGTATGGGTATGCCTCCCTCAGCAAAAAGCATGTCATGATGAAAATTTATTGTAGTAGATGAAGCTCAATGGTTGTTCTTGATCCCGACTTGTTGCAAGGTAAATCACTTTATTCATTAGTCGTCATTTCTGAATTTGTGCTTTAGGGGGCAATATGTTATATATAATTTTATCACATTCGATCAATAGACCTCCTAATGGGATCAATAAACATCATATTTCCCCTTTTCATAATCTTGCACAAAGCCTGAAGCATGTATATTTCCTTCCCTAGAGTTTCTGCCTGAAACTACGTCATCTGAGCCATTTTTAGGACCAACGCACCTTGGCCTCTTGTTGGACAACATTCACCTATAGGTTGCTCCCCTTTTCACCTACATTAGTTCTAGAAATTTAGGAAAAAGAGAGAAATTTCAGAAGCTTCCTCTTCGAGAAGCTTCCATAATTTGTTACAACCATTTACCTCAAATAGGACATTTGGATCCTATCCTACCCTACTTTGGAGTTTCCATCCCTTATCCTTTGATCCCATCCTCCCATAAAAGCTAGATCTAAAACCTTAGATTGGTAATTGGATAAGAACTCGCAACTTACCCCACTCCTCTATATATTTACAGCCTTCCATATGGAAGGGGTTGGCTTTTGGAGAGTGATTATACCCTTATGATGATGTGGTGAGAGGTCTCATTTCATGCATTTAGGGTGATTGAAGGTGTACATTGTGACAAGGAAATCACAAGTCAACCTAGAGGAGCTCTTCTACAAGATCAATACCTATTTATGGTTGTAAACTCCTTCCATTTATATTAATGAATTTTTTTTCTATTTTCCTATATGTGATGTTGTTATTTCAATACCATGTTGATCTATTGAATAGAGTTTTTAGATGATAATGCATAGATTTCGTAGTTTCTTAGCTTGTGTTATATAACTATGAAGGTTCTAATTTTAGCAATCAAAGTTTGAATTTGAGCATTCAAGCTAAAGAAGGAGTGAAGCCTGCAATAGATTCCAAGTAGGCTTCATTCTATCATCTATTTACTTTAAGGAAAGAATTGGGTTCCTTGTCTCTCTGTTGTTCTAGGTTAGCCACCAAACGTAGAGGAGATACTTTTCTCTACAATCGTGAATCTTGTATAGCATGGAGAATGTTTATTTTGCATATTTATTTCTATGAAATATGATGACCACACAAATTTCCAACAGATTTGCAACAAAAGGTGATGATGAAGTCGTAAGTATTAAATTAGCAACCTCTACAATTTATGGAAGTTACAATGCATTACCATCATATATTGGAGTATTGTAGCCACATTGAATCCATTAGCATAACATTCATTTTCTTTCCTGCAAAGATTTCAACCACATAAGGTCTCAGAACATGATACACAATGAATCATATGTGAAAATTCCTTCTTTTAATGAAATTTTCATGGTTACTTTTGAACTAATTGTAATGCATTATGTATCCATTTGGATTGTGCAGAAAAATAATTCATTTAATTTTACCATAGATGGCTACACTGATCTTAAGGAGGTTTTTTGCTATACATGGCCAAACTTTCCTGATAGATATCAACTATCTTAAGGATCTAGCGATGATAGTTAACCTCCTGGTAAGTGGAGAGCGGATCCAACATTTAGATTTTGTTATTTGTGTAGTAGCTTGAAGTCTCGTGCGACAAGTGCACTTTTCATGGGATCCACACCAATGGGATATTTCTGACAATTGTTATGGATGTTGGGTGTGGAGCCTAATTTTCTTCTTTATTCAAAGTCATCACCACATTGGTCCCGAGTTCATAATGTGGTGGCAACACTGCCCATAATATTTGTGCCGCAAGGGGCGTCTAGGGGGGGGGGCAACGATCTTTATGAGCCCCTTGTTGGTGAAGGATCGGGGGCAGCGCCCCTGAAGCTAAAAATAGATGTAAAATTACCTTGTAAAAGTTGTAATTTCATAGTCAATCTGGGTTGTTCATTAAGCGGAGAGATGATAGTAGAAGATATGTTTGATTTAGAGTTTTTTTCCCTAGAAGGCAACCCCTCGCTACATATGAGGGAATATTATTGCGTCTATGTAGATTTGTATTCTGAGTGAGAAAGAGAGAGGATATTGCGTGAGAGCGAAGAGGGAATTACAATAGATCTGTTTATGTGTTTTCTGTGTTTATATTTCTACAATATATTTTATGTGTTCCATTACTCTATAATATATAATTTTCTAACAACTGGTATCAGAGCCGAAGGTCTATTTGGCTGATAAAATTGCAGGAGAGAAGGGTTATTGGTTTGAGTGGAAGCAATGGCGGAAGATGGAAGGTTTAGGGTCAAAAAATTTAACAGCCTAAACTACTAGCTATGGAAGATACAGATGGAATATTATCTGTATCAGAGAGATCTGTACCTACCATTGAGCGGAAAGACAAAGAAGATGATGAGTATGATAGACACAAAAGGGGATATTCTCGATAGAAAGGAACCTAGAACAATACAACTATGCTTAGTGGCGTGAGTAGCCTTTAATATTTCAAAGGAAACGACAACAGAGGTTTTAATAAAGGCATTGGCCAAAATATATGAAAAAAACCTTGGCCTCAAATAAGGTATTTCTTATGAATCTTTTATTTAATATGAAGATGTTAGAAGGTGGATCTATTGCCGATCATTTAAATGAATTCAATACAGTTACTGGTCAGTTAAGTTCTGTAGGGGTAACTTTTGATGATGAAGTTAGGGATTTGTTATTTCTATGCTCATTGCTAGAAAGTTGGAATGGTTTAGTTATGGCCATTAGTAACTCTGTCCCTGGATCTAGTACTTTAAAGTTTGATGATGTTCTCGATGCAATATTTAGCGATGAAATGCTACGGAAAAGCTTCGGTGAGACAACAGATAATGCTTTGACTACAAAGACTAGGGGAAGAAAAATGGAAAGAGGAAAGATCCTAAGATATCACAGTAATTCAAGGAAAGGAAAATCCAAGTCCAGATCAATGATAGTGTGTTGGAAATGCGAGAAGAAAGGACAGCTAAAGAAAGACCAAAAATCTTAGAAGGGAAAAGAAGGAGATGCGCAACAAAAAAACAATCATGAAGTGAACGTGACAGGTGATGTGTTGCAAGATGCTTTGATTCTTTCATTATAAAATACTATTGATTCCTGAGTTGTAGATTCAAGTGCCTCATTCCATGCCACACCTAAGAGGAAACATTTTCATGATTATGTTCAAGGAGACTTTGGATAGGTTTGATTGGGTGATGATACACCCTATAAAATCATTGGAATGGGTATGATTTTCATAAAATAGCAAAATGGAAATCAATGGCTATTGAAGGAGGTAAGGCATGTTCCAGATCTGAAGAAAAATCTGATTTCAACAGGGAAATTGGGAGGTGACGGCTATGTAACTGCTTTTATAGATAAAACCTAGAAGGTCACTAAAGGAGCCATGGTAATAGCAAAAGGATAAAATTTTGGTACATTGTATTTATGCAATGGTATTTCTAATTCTATTAATGCTTTAACCTCTAAAAGAGAAGATATGGCATTGTGGTATCATAGGCTTCGACACACGAGTGAGAAGGGGATGCAGATTATTCACTCAAAAAATTTGTTGCCAGGTTTGAAGCATGTTGATTTAAAATTCTGTGAGATATGTGTTTATGGAAAACAAAAGAGAGTCAAATTCCTCAGAGTTGGGAAAGAAAAGAAGATTGAAAAATTAGAGCTTTTGCATACAGATGTATGGGGCCCTGCTCAGGTATCATCTCTCTGTGGCTCTCATTATTATGTTACTTTTATTGATGATGCAACCAGAAAAGCCTGGATTTGTTGTATTCGAAATAAATTTAATGTATTTGATACTTTCAAGAAATGGAAATCTTTGGTTGAAAATGAGACAGGAAAAAGGTTGAAGTGTCTCAGATCAGACAATGGAGGTGAATATTGCAACAAAGAGTTTGATAGGTATTGTTCAGAGAATGGAATTCACAGAGAAGACAGTTTTACGAACACCACAAGAAAATGGTGTGTCAAAAAGGATGAACAAGAAAATCATGGAGCATGCAAGGTGCATGAGATTGCATGCAGGATTGCCTTTACAATTTTGGGAATATGTTGTAGATACTGTTGTTTATCTAATAAACAGAGGGCCTTCAAGTTCCTTGGATGGTGGTATTCCAGAGGAGGCATGGACAGGTAAAAAGGTAAAATACTCATTTTTAAAGACTTTTGGTTATGATGCCCTTGTCCACATTAATAAAGAAAATAGAACAAAGTTTGAGGAAAAATCAAAGAAATGTACCTTTATTGGGTATGGTGTTAATGATTTTGGTTATCGATTTTATGATTATGAAAAACACAAAATCATTAGGAGTAGAGATGTCATATTCAATGAACAGGTTTTGTATAAGGATTAGATGCAAGAAAAGAAACAGGAAAAAGAAAATAGAGAATACGCAATGCTTGATGAGATCACAGAAAAAGTGAAGGTGCTTGAAAATCATAATGATCAACAACCTAAACAATAACAACAATCATAATAACAACAAGCACCTCAAATGCTTGAAAGTTGTGTTAGAAGATCTACCAGGATAAGTAAACCCCTGAACGATAATCTCCATTATATTATGTATTGTTGACTGATTCTGGTGAACCAGAATGTTATGAAGAAGCAGTGCAAGTAGAAACCATGAAGAAGTGGGAGTAGGCCATGAAAGAAGAGATGGACTCCTTATCACATAACCAGACTTGGGACTTAGTCAGGTTGCTTGAAGGTAAAAAACCATTGGAGAATAAATGGGTTTACGAGTTGAAGGAAGAATATGCAGGTAGAAAAAGGTATAAAGATAGACTTGTGGTGAAGGGGTTTGCACAAGAAAAGGGTATAGACTTTGATGAGATATTTTCTCTTGTTGTTAAAATGACTTCAATCAGAAATATTTTAAGTCTAGTAGCAGCTGAAGATTTTCATCTTGAATAGTTAGATGTAAAGACATGATTTCTCCATAAGGATTTGGAAGAAGAGATATATATGCAGTAGCCACACGGATATGAGGTAAAAGGGAAGGATAAACTAGTGTATAGGTTAAAGAAGAGCTTGTATGGCTTAAAATAGGCCCCAAGGAAGTGGTATCTAAAATTTGACAGGTTTATTTCTGAACAAGGTTATACTAGATGTCACTTTGATCATTGTGTTTATCTCAAAAGGAAAAATGACGGCAGCTACATTATATTGTTATTGTATGTAGATGACATGCTTGTTGTAGGTTCTAACATGCAGGAAATAAATGTGCTCAAAATAAAATTGGTGAAATCATTTGCAATGAAGGATTTAGGTGCTGCAAAACAAATCCTTGGTATGAGAATAACTAGAGACAGGAAGAATTGAAAACTAACATTGTCTCAAAGTGAATACATAAAAAAGGAATTGAAAAGATTTAATATGCAGAATGAAAAACCAATTAGTATACCTTTGGCTAGCCATTTCAAACTAAGTAAGGAGGTGTGTCCCAAGACTCAGGAAGAAATGGCTTATATGTCTCAAGTTCCATATGCATAAGAAGTTGGAAGCTTAATGTATGCAATGGTCTACACAAGGACTGATATTGCACATGCAGTTGGAGTTGTAAGCAGGTACATGAACAATCCATGAAAATAATGTTGGATGGTAGTGGAGTGGATTCTCAAGTATTTGAGAGGTACCACAAATCAAGCATTATTATTTGGTGGTTCAAAAATTTCTATACAGGGATATGTTGATGCATATATGGTGGGTGATAGAGATAATAGGAGGAGCACAATAAGGTATGTGTTTACTGTAGGTGGAACAACTATTAATTGGGTTTCAAAATTGCAAAGTGTTATTGCACTCTCAACAATGGAAGCAAAGTATGTTGCTGCTACAGAGGCTAGTAAAGAAATGATTTCGTTACAAAGGTTTCTAGATGAATTGGGTAAGAAGTTGGAGTTGGGCAGGTTATATAGTGATAGCCAGAGTGCCACGCATCTTGCAAAGAACTCCATATTTCATTTCAAGACAAAACATATACAGCTCGAGTATCATTCCATACGTCATTGTATGGACAGATGAAGCTGGAAAAGATACACACTATCTAGAATCCTGTAGATATGTTAACAAAAGTTGTAACGAGGGAGAAACTGAGATTCTGCTTAGTTTGAATTGGTCTTCAAGTATGATGAAGAAGATGAGAAACAACTAGGTCTAAAGTGGATTCATTGTCAAGAAAATGAAGTAGCAGTGGAGTTGTTATACTCAGTATCCAAGTGGGAGATTGTTGGGTGTGGAGCCTGATTATCTTCTTTATTCAGAGGTATCACCGCATTGGACCCTAGTTCGTAATGTGGCGGCAATTCTACATGTAATATTTGTGTTGCAAGGGGGGTCTGCGGGGACAACGATCCAGATTTTAAACAAGAACACAAAAATTACAGAGATAACCATAAACATAGAGATGCAATGGAAATAATACTTCATTTCATTAATGTAAAATACTGAAATATGCTTACAAACAGCAATGGAAATAAACCAGCTAGGGCGATGGTAGCTTATCTCTAAGAAGAGATGTGGTG
>APFE030642048.1:19727-33723 GCA_000404065.3 Pinus taeda | reverse complement strand
ATCTTGGTGCATTCATAGTAATTAATCGACTTAAGGTGGCCTTGGGATCAAATACGTGGATAGGCTTCAAGCCTGTTTTTCTTATTAAATGGTCGTTACGGCCTGTCAGTCTCATTAATTACAATTGCTTCGATTAATGGCTGAATGATTTATTTAAAGCATGCTTAGGGTGATTTGGTGGTTTGAATGCGGATGAGCGGCTTTTCCAAAGGATATGGCCTTAATTACGAATAAATCATATCAAACTGCCTTTATGATTGTTACTTTGAGAACTGTGCCATTTACCCTTTACGTAATCGGGCATCGGGGAAATGCTAGGTTATTGCATTGGTTTTTCTTGGGATCCCCGATCGCCGATATCCAATATCGCATCGCATCGGGCATAGCTGGTAGGGCCGCTTAGGATGAGGGCATGGTGAGTCACCGTTCGCCGATAGCAATATCGCATCGCATCGGACGAGGGGAAGCTTAATTGTGTTTTAGACGTTATCGCCGATTACCGATTTCACATCATATTGCAGCAAGGATCATTACTCGTGTTACTTTATGCTTTGCCGATATCCGATAGTGATTTCGCATCGGCAAAAACTAACATGTCCCTTACATTGTGTTTCCTTTGTCATTGCGATATACGATCTTGCGATCGCTTTATCGCAATGATAAAGATAAATCGTTTTATATTGGGGTTTTTTTATTGGTTTTATTGAAAAATCCTTTTGTGAAATAGAACTTTAAATTGATACCAATTTGAAACAAAAATTAAAAAGGGACCCATTTCACATTATAGCTGCGGAATTTTAATGATATGAAATGGGGGGTTGTTGTAGGGCACAACAGGACCCTTCATTTGTGAACATGATTTCGTTTATTTCATCATGCACTCCAGGAGGAGAAACGGCTACAAGATGTCCTACAGGAATCCTGTAGCAGCTGATCCGGCTAGAGCACATACCATGGAGACACCAGCAGCTCACGAAGCCGGTGCATGCAGCATTCGCCACCAGAAAATCAGGTCTCAAGGTCTTGGAACCAGCATCAATCAATGGAAGAGGAGCTCCAGCACCCGTGCACGAAGCAACAGCAAGCAGATCCAACATTCCTCGTCCCGAAACCTGAAAAAACCACGTCCACGGCTGCACAGGTAAGTGCCTAACCTTATTTCGTCAAATTAAATAAGTTATACTCTAAAATTTGCACGACTGTGAGAATGGGCGGATTGGACAAGTCTGGTATCCATTCAACTAGCCACCCACAGCCAGTCAGACGGCCTCGTAGGATCCGAATGGGCTTGGTTATGCCGAAAAGACGGGCAGTCGACACGTGGGAAGTGTCTAGTCGAAGAGAATCGGCAGTGTGACAGAAATGGCAATGGTGAATGCAGAGGGAAGGATTCGGCAGTCAGGGACACACTGGGGAATGATGGTTGTGACGTCGGCCAACGGATCAGCCTGGACAACTCACCCCAGCGCCATGAATTCCGCAGCAATTCAAAATTGGTCGATCGAATAACTCATGATACACTGTTGTCATTTACACTCACAACTGTTTTGCAGCCGAGTATGCATCCTCCTTCTCTACAAGTTATTAACCGAGCTTCTCGGTTTGTTCCAATGTCTTGCTGCTGCTCAGACTCGTCTAGAACCACTGTAAAATCCTCCAGAAGCTGGGAACGATTTCTACAAGAAGTTATGCTACAGGAAACCCAGCATACGAAGAATCTTGGACTGTTCACGTCGAGGGTGGCAATTCTCAGTGAGGTAGGCCCAAACATACCTTTCCCATGCAAAATAGTTCAAAAGGTTGTGAATTCAACGTGCTAAGGGGGTAGAGAAAATGTAAATGCAAGTCTGTATGTGAATCCAAAAGTTGTTTCCTTATTGTTGCATGAAATTGTCTTTGTGGTTTGCATGCGAGATTTTCTCCACGAGTCTTGAATTAAATCCCTCCTATAGAAAAATTGAGACACTGTCAAGGCTCACCGGTAGAAAAATATGAATTTTATATGACTATGTGTATATTGGAGACATAGCTCTGTTTAGAGAAATCTTGAAGTCCTCCTTCTGTACACGAGTAGGCAAGTTTAAGAATAGGGGAATTGATACGAAGAGGCCTGTAGATAATATTTTTAAACGCTTTGTGAAGGAAACACACCCAAAATTCCCTGTCTACTCAAAGCGCAAACAAAAACAAAGTCTTTTTCACCATGCCAGGAGGGTTTATCGGAAAAGAACCCTCAGACTCCAAGAAATTACGGGAAACCCCTGAGGTGGTGGACTTATTTTCCCGTGCACACTGGATGTCATTTTGTGACAAGCTTCAAGGTCACGATGATGAAATTACAGAAGAATTCCTAAGGTCCCTAAAGCTGAAGTCAAAGACATTAGCCATTGTCAACTTCAGAGGATTGACCCTCAGACTCACCCCACAGCTCACTAGCAGAGTCACTGATCTACCGATGGGGGTACCCTGGGATAAGGAGGAGAGAAAATTGGGTCAGAAAGCTAAAAAAGAGTTCTTCTTGCCAGAAGAACAATTTTCAGAGGACAAGAATGGAGTTCGAAGAACTAGCCTACAACCGTTCTAGAGCAAATTCAGCCTCCAAATTATGAAGTATATTACGTGTGAGGGGCGATTTAGCATCTTGTATGGCTATCATTTTCGGTTGCTAATAGAACTCAGGCACCAAATGGACCTACCCTCAGAACAAAAATTGAGCATTCCCTACTTCCTCCTCTAATCCATGATTGAGTGTGCCACAAAGCTGAGGGAGGGGGCACCAGACCAGCTAGCCCATCATGGGCTTATCGAGCTCCTCGTGGAAGATGCACTCCACACTTACACTGTCCCTCTCTCCTGGGAAATTTTTTGGAATATGTCTAAGGATGATGACATCCGAATTTTGGCCGAGGAGCTAACTTCCTCCAGCAGCGAGGAGAAGGAGCACACTCAGGCAGAAAAGAATGTTAAAGGACAAGAAACCCTGGGCAAAACACGAACAGAAAGGAACACAAGAAAAAGGCCAAGCTTCCAAAACAGTGGGTGGTAAAATTACACCAACACCTAGGGAGAAAAGACTACAGAGCAGGGTAGAAAGGACTGAGTAAGTCCAAGCAAGTGAAGGCACCCCTAAAGCAGCCTCAAACAAGGTAAAGGAAAAGGCAGCCTCAGCCAAGCTAAAGGAAAAAGCACCCTCAACCAAGCAGGCTAAAACAGTACCATCTGCTTCTACAGGAAGCCAAAAGGCTATTTCTACAGGAAGTTTAAAAACGGCTTCTACAGGAAGCCAGAAAATGGCCACTACAGGACTTTCTACAGGAAGTCTTAAAAAAGGACAGCAGAAGGAAAAATTGGTTGAGATTCTAGCTAGGGAGGCAGCAGCTATGCTGCCCACCCCAAGTACATCTCCCAAGCAGAAGGAAAAGCGAAAGAGGGAGACTCCTATGTATTTTAAGGCAAGGAGGAGTGTGAGGATTAAGACTGGCAGACCCCAGCCTCCATCAAAAGAGCCAATCACAATTGTCAATACCCCTACCACACCAAAGGATAGATACCCCTCCAAGGAATCCATTAATTATGAGTGGGGGAGCCCGAAAACATCCTCATGGAAGGAAAGGATGGAGAAATTGAACTCAGAAGCCTCTCTAAAGGATGCCAAGGCTGTTCTACAAGAAACTTTGGCTAGACTGAAAGAGACTGAGCAGATGGAGGAAAGAGTAGCCAAGTCATCACAGGAGGAGGAGAAGACCTATATCATCATGGAACCAAGCCCCCAGCCCAGCCTGGGCTCTTATTAAATCTTTTTAGAGGCTGGCAAAATTATTCCTCAAAAATTCACAGTGCCATTATTTCTAGCACTAGAGGAAGAAAGAGTACGAACCCACACTTGGATGAAGAACACTAAATCCAAGGGGGTAGCAAATATAGGGCCTCTAGAGGAAAAGCTCAAGGAAACCCAAAGAGAGTTGGCAAGAGTAAGGCATGTGGAAAGCTCCCAACAGACTAAGTTAAGAGAAGAGAATGAGTTACTTAGACAGCAGCTACAGCTACAGGGACAGAGGAAAGAAGAGGACATAGCAGAACCTCAAGGAAAAGAAGGAATGCAAGTTGATCTGGGGGAACTAAACCAGAAACTACAGGAAAGGGAATTGCAGGCAGGCATAGAGATACAATCTCTAAAAAAGCAAATGCAAGAAAAGGAGGCACAACTTGCCTGCATGGCCAATTGGGCAATGGAAGCTCTGCAATGTAGGCAGCCTACCAAATACTATGGCCTATACCTCAGGGATCAATGGATGCAATTCCAAATCAACACATTGGAACATAGGGGTATCTCCCAAATCCAAAACCCCCAGCAGTTCATGGATTTATGTAACAGCAGTTCATCAGAAGATAAGGCTAAGCTATTAGAGTTTTACCTTCATAATTTGGCCCTTCCAAACATAACCTCATGGGACCCCAACACAGCAGTAGGGGACATGTAGTTGATGGCAGTGACCTCATGGTTAAACCATGAAGAAAAGAGAGTGGCAGAGGTCAAAAATTTCATGGACAGAGAACTACATGAATCACTGTTGATTAGAGCAGAGCCAGGGGACCCCACAACATTTATATCCGCTCACCAGCACCTAGCAACCAACTCTCAGTCTTTATTAGAGTACATGGATCAGCAGGCTCAGGCCATAGCACACTTTAACGATATGGAGCGATTATTATGGGACAATTGTGTTCATGCCTGCACGCGTAGGTGGAACACATTGTCCCATAGCCTCAAAATCAGGGAATATCACACTCCAACTAGAATGAGGGAGGCCTTGGCACGAGTGCCTCTCTACAAGAATTCTATGCAGAACCTCCAGGCCAGCTGGATAAGCCTCACGCTAAGTCCACCTTTGCTTCTGGGATTGTTAGAAGGAGGCACAAAAGAATAAGAGAATAAGCAGTGGGAAGAGGTGGAAAGGAAGGACATATTCCAGGGTAGTGAGGAGGATACTATTTTAGAAGCCTGGGATGTGAGGGAGGTGATCAAAGCAATTAAGGACGAGGAGCTGGACTAGTTGCTCAGAGGATGAGCAACCCTTTTAACCAGGGGGTGATGATGAGCCCCAAATTTGGTAACTTGTTGGGCTCATTTGGCCTAATTATCCTTGTTTAGTCCTTGTTTAATCCTTCATTTTTCATATCTTATGCATTATTTTTCAGTATGTTTATGTCATTTGTACGAATAAGGGTAGTCACTCTTCCTAGGTGGCTAACATGTGCTTATTTCAGGTTTTTTGGCACATGTTGGAGCAAAACTGAACAATCATGGGCTAGAAGACAGCCAAGCTTGAGGTGAGGATTCGTAGGGGGGTTGTCTATGACATTAAATAGCCCTTCCTCGGGATCTTCACCCCCAACTTCGAGCTCCAAAGGCCACCAAAACCGGATCTAGAAGGCAGCCAAGCAGATTTTGGAAGGGACTGTCTACTCATAGTTTGGATAGCCAAGTCCCATAGATTTAGGAGGCCAGCTAGGGCCCTCGTGGTGTATAAATGTTAAGGCCTCAGCCTTCGTAAGGGACTTTTGAAACCATTGCATATTTTGCACTACAATGCTGTTAAGCTTTAGCTTGTTTTCTTGTAGCCATTTTGGCATAACTCTTGACTTATGACTATTTTTTGATAATGAGAAGCAGTCCGATTTTATATCAACTCTGAGTTTTCTATAGGAGCCATAGCTCTCAGGGTTGGGCCCAACCTGAGAGCCTAGGGCTTCCTTTTTGTACTGTTACCTTTCCTTTATGCATCGTTGTTTTCCTTTTATGCATTGGAACGTATTTCTGTTAGGCAGATTTAGTTGTGTTGATTGAATAGGTCATTTTTTATGAATAGAATTGCTTCAGATGTTTAAAATAGATTGGTAGGATAATAACAGAAAAAAGCTCCAAGAAAAGGGTCAACAACACTTTCGGTTTCACCTCATCCTTATTGGATCAGGGGCTGGAATTGAGGTAACCATGCTGTCCCAACAAAAACACTAGTTTGCTTGACCATGCAATCCTTAGTGTACTGTTTTCATTTGCAGAAGTTAGTTATGGGTTCAGATCTCTGAAATGTTTCATTGCATAGTTGATGTACATGGTTTTCTTTCCAAATAAAGTTGTTGTTCATTCATTTTATTGGCAGTTAGATTAGATTAGCTAGGACTTTGATTATTTGTAAGACTTTGTTGATTCGGTTGAATGTACACTGTGCAAAGCATCTCTACCACTCTTTCATCCACCTAAGCTTCATCAGAGCCAACTGTTCCATCTCCTAGCTAGGTTCCTCGTCTCTCATTTGTCCTTTTTCCCATGTAACCCTACATTCTTGCGCAATCATTGTTTCAACCTTCTTTAAGCCAAGTCAGCCTTCTACACCTTCTCACCACTCCATCCACTAGTCCCTGGGTCACTCCAGGCCCCTATCCTACCTCCATATCCTTTCATGCATCTTCCTTCACTCACCCATCCTCTAAAATCCAATTTTTAAACATCCTGTAGAAATTTCTGAACATCCTGTAAAAATTCCTGAACATCCTGTAGAACCCTTGCAGACTTCCTGTAGAAGCTCAAAAATGAGGTTTCTTGATAGCCAAACTTTATGAAACTCTCTGGAAGAGTGTTAGGGACTACTTATACCCTCTCTGAACCTTCCCAACATTTTTCAAGCATTCCTCCTCCTTGATCCACCCCTGCACAGTAAAGAACAGTGAAAGCACATGCATGATGAAACTGACAACTTAATAAAAAATACAAAAACATGTTTTCCTAGGACAGAGGTAGTCTAGACACATGTATTTTACCTTCATAGAAGTAATGGCATCTCTTTCAGTAGTTTTCATTCTCATCTTTGCATCAGTAGGACTAGCTGGTAGAATTAGGGTTTGCTATGGTTTGCGCTTTCCTTCAGTTTTCCAATCTCTTTTTCAAAAATAGATTAGCTTTCTTCAAGTTAGCTTTCATCCATCAATTAAAAAGCTTCTTCTAAGAGCTCATAGAAGTTAGCTTAAGCTCCTAGCAAACTTGTTCCAGCTGACCAAGTGACAGCTGCGATAAGAGCTAGTACTTGTGCATACAGCACCGTCGCTTCCAAGTTTGATATGAACTACCGGGTTGATAAAAGTAAAGAAGGGAGTCCCAGGAGTTGCAGCATTATTGCTACAATACTGGAGCCCACCAGATAGCAAGTTGTTGGATACTCTGGATAGGAGAGGTACTCGACACAGGTATTACTCTAGTTCTAGTTCTAATAAACATCATGATCATCATCATTAACATTCGTACAGGAGGAATGATAGGGGATATTTTTTGGATGAGTTCAAGAAGGTAAATCCACCTACCTTTGATGGAGAGATGAAGAAATTGCAATATGTGAAGGCTTGGTTGCTTGGCATGCGGAAATTCTTTAGATTGCATGATTAATCAGAAAACATGAAAGCAAGGATAACCCTTTTTAGTCTCAAAGGTAAAGCAGATATTTGGTGGGAAGATGTGAAGAATTTCAAGGACATAGATGAGGATGAGTTGACTTGGCATGATTTTGAAAGGCTCTTCAAGAATAATTAGTTATCTGAGAGGTATTATGATGATATAGCTAAGAAGTTTTATGAATTGCAAATGGGTTCTATGACAAATAAGGAGTATACTAGCAGATTTTTGGAGTTGTTGAGATATTTGCCTTACCTCATAGAGGAGAATGCCAAGGTTTAGAGATTCATCAATGGATTTCCAGTTGCACACAGAGACTGGATTGAGTTTGATAAGCCTAGATTGTTGAAGGAGGCCATTCGAAAGTTTAAGCATTGTTATGAGCAATCGAAGCACAAAGTTGAGTCGAAGCATGAATTGAAGAGAAATGACAAAGCTAAAGGAAAATGGCCACCAAAGTGAGGAAGATCTCAAGATACAAGTGAGAAGGATAATCTAGTCCCTTACAAGAAATTCAATACAGCTGAGAAGGGATATGAAGAATAACAGGCGAGAGGTAGTGGTAAGGAACCATTACAATGTTGGATATGTGGTAAGGATCATCGTCAAAGGGATTGTACACAGTATGAGAGTGGTGGTAGACCCCAGATCTACAGTGCTCAGGAGGCACATACAGTTGGTGATATTGGTCATAACATTCCTTGGATTTATGGAGATGTGGACAATAGACAGGCAGATCATCAGGCATTGATAATTGAGATGGACGGTAAGCTTTGTGATCAAGTTGTTTCTATTTTGATTAATCTTGGATATAACTATAGTTATATTAATATTGACCTGGTGGATAAGAGTGGTTTGAGAAAACAAGTGCATGCAGAATATTCATTGGTATAGTTGGCTACTGGTATGAAGAAGTGAATCCACCATTGAGTAAGAGCATGTGCATTTGAGTTAAATGGTATGCCTACAATGACGCATTTGAATGTATTTCCATTGGGATAGTATAGTATGCTTTTGGGTATGGATTGGATATACATTCATAGAACCAAATTGGATTGCTTCAACAAGGCCATTGAGTGTGTTGATGATAGTGGGGAAAAGAGGACTTTGCAGGGAAAGAAGAAGCCTACATTAGTAAGGATGGTTATTGTTATGCAAGCTAAGCATAGTTGCAGAAAAGGTTGTGTGATGTTTGCAGTACACATTTCCAATGACAAGGGTAAGGAGGTTGAGGATGTTGGTGTGTTGAGTAGGTACCTAATATTGCAGCAGTTTAAGGATGTATCTCCTAAGGACATTTCAGAGTTGCCACCTCACAGGGAGGTAGAATTATCTATTGATTTGGTACCAGTGATAGCTCTAACATCGAAAGCACCTTACAATATGAGCACAACTGAGTTGGTAGAGTTGAATTTGCAGCTAAAGGAAATGTTAGACAAAGGATACATTAGACCTAGTGTATCACCTTGGGGCGCACAAGTGTTGTTCATAAAGAAGAAAGATGGTACTCTTAGATTGTGCATTGATTACGAGTAGCTAAACAAAGTAACGATCAAGAACAGATACCCTTTGCTAAGGATTGATCATTTGTTTGATTAGCTAAAGGGATCAAAAGTGTTCTCTAAGATCGACTTGAGCTCAGGATACCATTAGGTATGCATCTAGGAAGAGGATATCTTCAAGACTGCATTTAGGACTAGGTATGGGCATTATGAGCTTTTTGTTGTTCCATTTGTCTTAACTAATTCTCCAGCTACATTCATGTGTTTGATGAATAGTGTGTTGCATCCTTATCTGGACAAGTTTTTTACTGTATTCATTGATGACATACTAGTATATTCTAAGAATGAAGAGTAACATGCTGAACATTTACCAATATTGTTGGGATTTCTAGAGAGAATTAGTTGTATGCTAAACTTAGCAAGTGCATATTCTTTCAGACTGAGGTACATTATTTAGGACATGTCTCCATGGAAGGAATCACAGTAGATCTAGGTAAGATAAGGGCCATCATGGAATGGGAAGCTCCTAAGAATGTAGATGAGGTGAGATCATTCATGGGATTGGCAAGTTACTACAAGAGGTTCATCAGGAACTTCTCATGCATTTCATATCCTATCACATCATTGCAACGAAAAGGTAAGAAGTTTGAATGGACGATGGAATGTGAAGACAGTTTTGAGCAACTTAAGCAGTTGTTGACACATTCACCAATGTTAGAGATTGTGGATCTAGATCAAGAGTCTTTTGTGTGTATAGATGCTTGCAAAAGGGGACTTGGTGGAGTTCTCATGCAAGAAGGACAGGTAGTGTGTTATGAGTCACAAAAACTGAATGAGCATGAGTAGAACTATCTGATGCGTGATCTTGAGCTAGCAGCAATTACACATGCATTGAAGATGTGGAGACATTATCTTCTAGGCATGAGGTTTACATTAATGATCGATCGCAATGGGTTGAGTTATTTATTTGACCAGGTGAATCGAAAGTCCAAGCAAGCTATATGGTTGGATACCCTTAATGAGTTTGACTTTGACATAAGATACATGAAAGGGAAGGAGAACCAGTTTTCATATGCTCTTAGTAGGAAGGTATAGGTAAATCATTTAGTAGTTATAAGCTCTTATGGGACAAAGTTACAAGATAGGATTTTGCAAGTAGGTTAGAGGGATGAAAAATACATGGAGATCATGAACAAGTTACAACAGAGTATAGATACAAGTACAGATATAGGTACAAGTGATCAGGATCCAAACTATCGTCTCATGGTAGTTGGCTTGGTGAGGTTTTGAGACAGGATCTATGTGCGAATTACAGTGAGATCAAGAAGTTTATCTTGAGGGAGTTTCATGTGAAACCATATTTAGGTCATCCAGGATATCAGAAGACATTGTCGGTGGTAAATAAGTTCTATTATTGACCAAATCTGAAGAAGGAAGTGATTGAGTTCATGGCTAGATGTTTAGACTGTCAGTAGGTAAAGACGTAATGTAAGTATTCAGGTGCTCTACTATAGCATATTACGATTCTAGAATGGAAATGGGAGGACATGTCCATGGATTTCATCATAGGACTTCTGAGGATAGGGAAGCATCATGATTCTATTATGTTTAGGGTCAAAAAGTTGAGCAAGGTAGCTCACTTCATTCCGATGAAGACTACATATTCAGCCAGTAAGGTAGCATAGGTGTTCATCAGAGAGATAATGAGAATACATGGTGTTCCAAAGAAGATTTTCTTAGACAGGGATGCAAGTTCACTACCAAGTTTTGGAAGGAGATATTTGTAGGGTTTGGTATAGAGTTTCCCTTCAGCACAACTTATCATCCACATACAGATGGACAGATAGAGAGGGTCAATAGGATCTTGTAAGATATGTTCTGGATGTATGTGATGCACTAGCAGAGGAAATGGGAGGAGTATATTCCATTAGTGGATTTTGCATACAACAATGGTTATCATGAGTTATTGAGGATGAGTCCTTCGAGGAATTGTATGGATGGAGTTGCAACACTCCCATTACATGGGGTGATCCAGTGAACAAGGTACTTATTAGACTGGACATGTTGATGGACATGGTGCAACAAATGCAAATTATAGAGAAGAATATTAAGGTAGCACATGATAGACAGAAGAGTTATTCAAACCAGCACAGGGTGTTCAAAGAGTTTCAGGTTGGGGAGCATGCATATTTTTGCATCAAGCCCAAGAAAATCTCTTTGAGGATTGGTTCATGTGCCAATTTGGCACCACCGTATTGTAGGTCTTTTGAGATCCTTGAGAGGATTGGAACAGTACCATATCGATTTGCACTACCTCCAATAGTGAAATTCCATAATGTTTTCCATATTTCATTGCTTAAGAAGTATATACAAGATTTTGATCACGTTACTTATTGGTTTGTATTGCAAGTGGAGCAAGTAAGAGAGATCCAACCAGAGCCTCAATGCATATTGTAGCGGAAACATATCATGCTCAAGAACAATGACATAGAGCAAGTTATAGTGTAGCGAAAGCACTTTGGGCCTGAAGAAACTACATGGGAGATGGTGGATCAGATGTGGGCCCTATATCCTTCATTGTTTTCTGGTTGAGGCAAAACAATTTTCGTTTGATGTTGGTTTGGCATATGTTTTGTTGATTTTTTGATATATGTATATGTATATGTATGTAAATATCTCCATGAGATAAGTTATAAAGCTCCAATAAGTGGTATGATTATTGTGGTGTTATGATGTTTTTCTTTTGAGCAGTCTCTTCATTATAAATACTGCAACGAACTAAGTTATAAAGATCCATAGGTAGTATGTTTGATTTTCAGCAGTTTTTCTGAGGTATTGATGTGGTATAACATCAAGGATATATTTCCCCAAGGGGGAGGGTTCTATAACATCCCTAGTGAAAAATCCATGTACGTAAAGTTAATAAAGGAAAAATAAGACCATGGTTAAGGGACATGTATTCCAAGCTGAATGTTGAGCAAATATATCCTATTGGGCATCACTTGTGTGTTTTTGGCTAAGGAAATTTGCAAAGGCTAAGGCAAAGGCATTAAAAGGAAAAAAGGAATTTTTGGCACATTTATTTATGAAAATAAAGGAAATTAGGAGAAAAGGAAGGTAAAAGGTCACAGGGTTCATGTTAGGAGGAAATTGAAGGAAAATAATGGAAAATGAAGAAATTAGAGGCCTCATGCATAAAAAGGCCTATGAGGGTCAGTTCATGTCTTTTTTCAAGTTCAAGTTTGGAGCTCTCTCTTTATTCTTTCTCTCTCTCACACTCTCTTGGTAACTTAGAGTTTTATTGGAGCACTCTAGTTTGGAGCAAAGGAAATGGATGGCAAGGAAAGGAAAGGAAATCAAACAAGGAACAAGGAAAGGAAAGCAGGATCTAGCAGCATCAGCAGGAATACTTGCAAGTAACCTTTTTCATTTGTGATTTCCTAGCTGGTTTGGACATGCATGGCTTTTCATGTTGGTGTATGGTTCTCTTGTTGTTGGTGGCATGGTTTTGCTGGGTTATGACAGTGGTTTTCAGCCTAGCCTAGACTTTTTTTGGATGCCATGGTATGTTGGGATGTTTATTTCGATTTTGGAACTTTGGGATTACTGGATGGATTTTGGAATCTGGGGAGAAGGTGATCTCAAGGTTCATTCCAAAGGCCTTGGAATCCCTTGACTGATTTTGGCAGGATACACGGTAAAGCCTAAGAGAGTAGTCTCAGTTTATGGCCTAGTGATCTGGGTTTAGATTGCGGTATAGCCCGTGAGACAAGGAGATAGAAAATTCCTCAAGGATAGTGATAAATTTTGGATGGCATTCCAAGTTTTGTTTGGTTGTGATCGGAGCATTGGTTTTGGTGTGATCACGATTGGATGAGGGTGGAGGTGGTTTAACCTCTGGATTCCCTTGATTATTCTTGGATTGGTTGTTCTATGATATCCCACATTCATTCTTAGAATATTACATGGGGTTGATTGACTGAAAGGGAGATTTGGCTCAACCGTGTCTATGGTCAGGCGTTACGTGGACGTCCTGAATCTGGTCAGATTTTCCTATGACTAATAAAAGTTAAGTTCTCTTACTTTTGTACCGATTTGTATGTGGATTTAATATTTGTCATATCTCTAATATTTATATGGCTTTATGCTGTCTATAAGTATGGTTGAATGATTGGTTCATGTCATGGTTATTTCATATATTTACTTGTAACTATTAAATGGATGGATGCATGACCTAATTGATGATGTAGTAGTTCAAGGGAGTAATTGATCGTTCTTGTTATGTTCCATAAGTTGTTTTAGTCATTTATGCTATGTCTTGTATCCTAGACCTATAGGTTGCACTAATGCCAAGTGTTAGCTTCCTGCTGTAGCAGATTATTCATTTTTCATGATTGGCATTTTACAGGCCAAATATGTTGTACTTTGCTTGCTGCAATGCTCCATATTTGTTTAGCAGTCTCCAAGTGAAGAAGGCTACTTCAAGTTCATCTAATTGCCTTCAAATTTTGTAAAGTTATCCTCGTATCGCCGTTTTTCAATTAAAGGGAGGTCCAAACAGTTTAATCTTGGTCTCCCTAGGTTTAAATTTCTTGTTTTAGAATAAAGAGATTGTAAATATGTCCAAACAGTTTAATCTTGACAGATTCTTAGATAGGTAGAGAAGCAGAGGAGCCCAATAGCTTAATCTGGGCTCTGGAAGAAATAAGGGTAGTATGTAGATAGGAAAGCATCAAAAGAAAAATGAATGACGGGTTTTCAAGTCTAAGTGCACCCCCAAGCAAAAGAAGAAAAAATGCTAGGCAAATAGGCTGGGTAGGTAGTTCTGAGGTTGTTGAATTGCTGACCAGTTCCAGGTTTTCAAGTGTCATATCATGCAGAACATAATCAGCAAGGATTTGTGTGCAAAAAAGCTCAAAAGAGGTATAATTGACTCCCCTTCTCTCTTCTCCTCAATCATTAACTAATTTCCCCAAAAGAGGTCAAGATTTGCTTGACACCTCTTAAGTTCCATCATCTTCATAACACTGGCTTGAGTAAAGATCTG
>APFE030642048.1:5069-19622 GCA_000404065.3 Pinus taeda | reverse complement strand
ACCTCTTAAGTTCCATCATCTTCATAACACTGGCTTGGGTAAAGATCTGCTTTACTCAAAGTTGTTCCATATTTTCTCTTAAGTATGGTCCTACCCCCTTGTAATAGCCTAAGCTCTCCTAAACTTAGCGCTTTCTTACCATTTCCATATTAACCACTAACATTATTATTTAGCTCCCTATTCTTCCCATCCCCTTATTAATATTAAGTAAAATCCCCCTACGTAATATCCCTCCCCCTGGTTGAAAAATAACCATAAGTACTCATGGGAATTGCTCAGTTTATCTAAAACTCAGCAAGAACCCTTGACCTCCAAAACCACCTCCCAGATACAATGGAATCCTTCCAAAGTATAAAATCCCTCTGAGGAAATCGGACCCCTTCCGAAACCTCCAATGCCCTTCACACCCACTTACTTTCTCTTTCCTCCCAAAACTTACACTCTATAGAACCTTAAAGCCTGAATCGCATCGCAACATCGCACTTTCATCTCCATGCAGTTCATCACCCATCTGTCTCCGTCGATGCGATATTGCGATATCGCCGATCGGTGTTTGCAAGCGCTGAGTGTCCAACTCATTCACCCCTCCGTTCTCCGCCGATGCGATATTGCGATATCGCCGATCAGCAGTCGCAAGCGCCGAGTGTCCAACCCAAGCACCCCCCGTTCCCCCGCCAATGCGATATCGCGATATCGCATCAAAGTTTCTTCATCACATTACCTCCAGTATCTCACCATGTCGCTCTATACCAGGGACCCACAGCTGACGTCATCCGCCGTACAGCTGATGCCATGCTTACGTCAGCAGCCAGAAAGCCGAAACTTTGCGCAGGAAGAAAAATCGCACTTCGGAGCTCCAGATCAAGAAACAGAGGCAATTTTTGATGCGCGATTAGCGTCGCGCTAATCGCGCATCGCTACGGGAAATAGGCCATTTCGAGGAATCTTCAGGGAATCTTCTGATTTCCTAGCCCATTGCGCGCCGAAAAAGCCCGAAGATTGCCCAATCATGCCAAAAGGATCCGGTTTAAAGACATCAACAGATGAATCACAGAGTTTAAAGTGTATCAGATCAAATCATCAGGCATCAAGCGTGTCAAAGAGTATCAGTCGACGGCGGGAGCCATCAATGTAGCGGCAAAGAGTATCAGCGAATATCTTGAGCAGCGGCCCGAAGCAGGAGAACATTTAATATCTTCCAGCAGATTCATAGAAAGAGGGCGAAACTACTTGAAGCTCTAAAATCGTAATTATTGCACATTTAATTCACACCAGAGCCGAACTGCAGTCCCGAAGCAAAATCACTCCAGCAGCACTGCATTTGGTCCCCAAAGGCCACCTCGTCACCTGTTCCGATCCAGCTGCCCCCAGCGCAGCCAAAAAGATTTACTTGCATTTAATTCCAGCAACACTTAGATTTTTGAAGAGTTCTCTAAGCAGACTCGTTGAGGTCACTTGTAATGATGTATTTCTGATATTTTGCTTATAAATACCACCCTGAGCAATGTTGTGAGGGGTTGGTTGGTTAGTAGTAGTTGTTGGTCAGTCTTCCTTCCAGCATTTTCTCCGAGCAAAGACTCGCATTGTAACTGTCATAATTTCCATAATCAAAGATTGCTGAAAGCATGGATTGTGAAACTACTTGATTTTTTCTCTTGGCCAAGGAATGATCACAGAATTCTTGTGCTTCTACATGATCCAATAAGTGTTCCTCTCCTCTGTTTAATTTTATGTTTCTTACCACCTTTCCGCCTTTCTAAATTGCAGGAAAAAAGAATAGCTTGAGATTTGTTTCATTACACCTTAAGTTCAATTTTTGCGTTTCTCAATGTTTTCTTCAGAAATAGTTATGAGCTTGTATTCTTAAATGATCTGGTTTACGCTGTTTCTTTCACATATGAGTGCATGTCTTAGGAATTCTTAACTGCTCCTGGATCCCATTCATCCATTTCTCCTCTTTTTCAGCATAATGAAATGATTCTCCTTTGCCTTTCATCCCTGATGTTCACTCCGTACTTTCAGCAGACAAAAAATTGTATCATGTGTGGCTATCCCGCTCTGTATCCCCTTGTGACCAAGAAAATGCTTGCAATCCTCAATCTGTGACTCCATGCCCAATTGCTCGAAACTTATCTCACCTTACCGTGCCTCTTTGTTCGAGAATCCTACCTTCTTCCCAATCACAATCAATACTCCCTTGAAATCAGAAAGCTAGCCTAAAATCATCAACTAAGGTTGAATCAAAAGGAGAGAGCCCTCTCCGATTGCAGGTGGGCTAGAACCTGCAATCAGAAGATTGGTTTGTGGTTACCTCGGCCGTATCCCTATTAGGAGCCTAGGGACAACCTGAGTGATAACATAATGGTGACTCTGTTGGGGACCTCCTCAGATAAATCAATGCAACCAGTCTGCAGCCCTACAGAGGAAGAAACCGACTTGTAAAAGCCTCGGTCCACCTGTATCTGCGTACTCCATTGGGGATTCAAGCACTTTGCTCATCTTTAAACCCCACTGAAGAAAAGGCTCCTGTTCTTCAAAGCTTGTCACGCTTAGTTCTGATCTTTGATGGTGGACAGAGATCAGGCACTTCAGAGTCTAGGCATCCATGTGGCGACTCCACTTAAATTTCAATCAAAGGCTCCACTGAGGAACGAACCAAATGTTACAGCCAAGTGCTCCATGTATTAACAATAAGAGAGAATGACCGAATCCTGGGAGGAACTTTCATTTGATGAAGCTTTAGATAAATGCAGAGAAATTTTATCATAGTATGAGCTTAATGAAGAATTTTTCAGAGCGGTATTGTCAAAAATACCAGGCGGCCGGAATAAACTTTTCCTTGAGTTGGTTGTTGAAAAATATGAGAATGAAATTGAACTCTTGGGAGCTCAGATACACTCTTATGATTTCCGCGACCCTCAAGAGTTTTACCAAAATCTTCCTCCCTCAGTTCACAAGGAAATAGTGCTATCTCCTGGATTACAGTTTGAGTATGATCTGGGTGCCAAGGGAAAGACAGAAGGATCAGCTACTAGGCTCATTACCAAAGATGCAGCTACTTCGTCTGACCCAAGGAAACCGGAATCATGTCGAAGTATCCCTTCCCTTATTCAGGAGGAAGCACTATTGCCTGAGGACCTGCAGATTCTATATGATTCAATTTTCAAGGCAAAAACAGAAGGACTAGCTGCTAGGATCATTACCAAGGATGCAGCCACTCCATCTGACCAAGAAGACCCTGAATCATGCCGAAGTCTCCTGTCCCCAACTCAAGAGGAGATGTTGCTACCCGCTGATTCACAAACTCTGCATGATTCTATTGACGAGACAGAGATAGAACGGTCGACTGCCAGGCTTACCACCGAGGACGCAGCCGCTCCGTCTGACCAAGAAGAATCAGAAGAAGTTCTCTCACAAGGTAAGTTTATTGACCCCATTGCAGACTACATGGAACTTCTGCTTAACCCAATTTTGTTAACGTGCTTTCTCAGTGAAGACCACACACTTCAGCAGCAATC
This sequence comes from Pinus taeda, assembly GCA_000404065.3. NCBI lineage: Eukaryota > Viridiplantae > Streptophyta > Pinopsida > Pinales > Pinaceae > Pinus > Pinus taeda. The sequence continues at coordinate 16,104 of APFE030642048.1, read as the reverse complement.
GGTAGATGCCACAATTTTGGTTATAAAAGCATATACCCGAATGATGCTTTTAGATTCAGAAACTATCAGTCTGCAAGATCATCTTGTTTCACAGTTGCTTAAATGGATGCACTGGTTGTTTGATTTCACCTAACGGAAAAGTAACCGTTGGTTAGGGTAGGTAGGTAGAAGGAATAAAGCGGCCGGAGAAAACAAGTTTTGCAGAAGACAGCAAGAAACTAAAAACCAAGGCGTTCTGGCCTGCTGTTCTTGACTTCTCACAAGGAGAAGCCATCCCCGAGTGGAGCTACTGTTAGCTTCCTGCTGCAGCAGGTTATTCATTTTTCATTATTGGCATTTTACAGGCCAAATATGTCGTACTTTTCTTGCTGCAATGCTCCATATTTGTTTAGCAGTCTCCAAGTGAAGAAGGCTACTTCAAGTTCATCTAATTGCCTTCAAATTTTGTAAAGTTATACCGGTATCACCGTTTTTCAGTTAAAGGGAGGTCCAAACAGCTTAATCTTGGTCTCCCTAGGTTTAAATTTCCTGTTTTAGAATATAGAGATTGTAAATTTGTCCAAACAGATTAATCTTGACAGATTCTTAGATAGGTAGAGAAGCAGAGGAGCCCAACAGCTTAATCTGGGCTCTGGAAGAAATAAGGGTAGTATGTAGATAAGAAAGCATCAAAAGAAAAATGAATTACGGGTTTGCAAGTCTAAGTGCACCCCCAAACAAAAGAAGAAAAAATGCTAGGTAAGTAGGCTAGGTAGGTAGTTCTGAGGTGGTTGAATTGCTGACCAGTTCTAGGTTTTCAGGTGTCATATCATTCAAGACATAATCAGCAAGGATTTGTATGCAAGAAGCTCAAAAGAGGTATAATTGACTCCCCTTCTCTGTTCTCCCCAATCATTAACTAACTTCCCCAAAAGAGGTCAAGATCTGCTTGACACCTCTTCAGTTCCATCATCTTCATAACACTGGCTTAAGTAAAGATCTGCTTTACTCAAAGTTGTTCCATATTTTCTCCTAAAGTATGGTCCTACCCCCTTGTAACAGCCTAAGCTCTCCCGAACTTAGCGCTTTCTTACCAATCTCCATATTAACCACTAACATTATTATTTAGCTCCCTATTCTTCCCATCCCCTTATTAATATTAAGCAAAATCCCCCTATGTAATATCCCTCCCCCTGGTTGAAAAATAGCCATAAGTACTCCCAGGAATTGCTCAGTTTATCCGAAACTCAGCAAGAACCCTTGACCTCCAAAACCACCTCCCAGATACAATGGACTCCTTCCAAAGTATAAAATCCCTCTGAGGTAATCGGACCCCTGCCGAAACCTCAAATGCCCTTCACACCCACTTACTCGCTCTTTCCTCCTCAAAGCCATATCGCATCGCAACCTCGTACTCTCATCTCCATGCAAGTCATCACCCATCCGTTCCCCGTCGATGTGATATTGCGATATCGGTGATCGGCGGTCGCAAGCGCCGAGTGTCCAACTCATTCACCCCTCCATCTCCCGCCAACACGATATTCCGATATCGCCGATCGGCAGTCGCAAGTGCCGAATGTCCAACCCCAAGCACCCCCCCGTTCCCCGCCGATACGATATCGCGATATCGCATCGGAGTTTCTTCATCACATTACCTCCAGTATTTCGCCACGTCGCTCTGTACCAGGGACCCACAGCTGACGTCATCCACCGTACAGCCGAAGCCATGCTTACGTCAGCAGGCAGAAAGCTGAAACTTCGCGCAGGAAGACAAATCACACTTCGGAGCTCCAGATCAAGAAATAGAGGCAGTTTCCGATGCGCGATTAGCACGAAGCGCTAATCGTGCATCGCTACAGGAAATAGGCCATTTCGAGGAATTTTCAGGGAATCTTCTGATTTCCTAGCCCATTGCGCACTAAAAAAGCCCGAAAACCACCCAATCGTGCCAAAAGGATCCGGTTTAAAGACAACAGCAGATCAATCACAGAGTTTAAAGTGTATCAGATCAAATCATCAGGCATCAAGCATGTCAAAGAGTATCAGTCGACGGCGGGAGCCATCAATGTAGCGGCAAAGAGTATCAGTGAATATCTTGAGCAGTGGCCCGAAGCAGGAGAACATTTAATATCTTCCAGCAAATTCATAGAAAGAGGGCGAAACTAGTTGAAGGTCTCAATTCGTAATTATTGCACATTCAATTCACACCAGAGCCGAACTGCAGTTCCCAATGCACAATCACTCCAGCAGCATCGCATCTGGTCCCCAAGGGCCACCTCATCACCTGTTCCGATCCAGCTACCCCCAGCGCAGCCAAAAAGATTTACTTGCATTAAATTCCAGCAACACTTAGATTTTTGAAGAGTTCTAAGCAGACCTGTCGAGGTCACTTGTAATGATGTCTTTCCGATATTTTGTTTATAAATACCACCCTAAGCAATGTTGTGAGGGGTTGGTTGGTTGGTAGTAGTTGTTGGTCAGTCTTCTTTCCAGCGTTTTCTTCGAGCAGAGACTCGCACTGTAACTATCATAATTTCCATAATCAAAGATTGTTGAAAGCATGGATTGCGAAACTACTTGATGTTTTCTCTTGGCCAAGGAATGATCACGGAATTCTTGTGCTTCTACATGATCCAATAAGTGTTCCTCCTCTCTGTTTAATTTTATGTTTTTACCACCATTTCCGCCTTTCTAAATTGCAGGAAAAAAGAATAGCTTAAGATTTGTTTCATTACACCTTAAGTTCAATTTCTGCGTTTTTCAATGTTTTCTTCAGAAACAGTTATGAGCTTGTATTCTTAAATGATCTGGTTTACGCTGTTTCTTTCACATATGAGTGCATGTCTTAGGAATTCTTAATTGCTCCTGGATCCCATTCATCCATTTCTCCTCTTTGTCAGCATGATGAAATGATTCTCCTTTACGTTTCATCCCTGATGTTCATTCCGTACTTTCAGCAGACAAAAAATTGTATCTTGTGTGGCTATCCCGCTCTGTATCCTCTTGTGACCAAGAAAACGCTCGCAAGCCTCAAACTGTGACTCCATGCCCAATGGTTCGAAACTTATCACACCTTACAATGCCTCTTTGTTCGAGAATCCTACCTTCTTTCCGATCACAATCAACACTCCCTTGAAGTCTGAAAGCTAGCCTAAAATCATCAACTAAGGTTGAATCAAAAGGAGAGAGCCCTCTCCGATTGCAAGTGGGCTAGAACCTACAATCAGAAGATTGGTTTGTGGTTACATCGACTGTATCCCTATTAGGAGCCTAGGGACAACCTGAGTGATAACATAATGGCGACTCCACTGGGGAACTCCTCAGTTAAATCAATGAAACCAGTCTGCAGCCTTATAGAGGAAGAAACCGAATTGTGAAAGGATCGGTCGACCTGTGTGGTTGCACATTTTGAGAAGATTTTCAAAGATATATTAGAAGCTGGCTCCTAATAAACAAACACGTAATACACCATCAAATCCTGATCCAAATAACCCACCCATCGTTGAAAATCCTAATTTAATTCCTAAGATCGTTAGGGAACAAAAACAAAAAGATTGCCAGACCCCTGTTAGTCCTCAAACAGTTCATCCAATTGTCGTACCAACCCTTGTCAAAGTTCTATTCCGGTCCACCCCGAGTTCCCCTGGCTCATCACCCCCTTCTCCAAGTAGCTCCACCACACCTCTATCCCATATCCCTACCACTTTGACTACTACTTCTTCCCCTGTTATTCTCGTAATCCCCCTCGCCTTAGGTGTTCCGCTCATCCCCGCCATCATGGCTAGATATGCACCATTACAATTACCTGCTAATCCCGGGGCAATGCCTTCGGATTACCAATCAAAAATCACTTACTTCGATGGCACAACCTCTTGCACCGCCCTACAACATACAATGAAAATGCAGGATTATTTCGAGAGTTATGAGATAGATGATGATAGCGTATAGAATGAAGATCTTTGTTCAAAGTCTGACCGGTGATGTCAGAACCTGGTTTAGGGCACTTCCACCTAATTTGATACTAAACCTGGAAGCCTTATACCAAACCTTCATCAATAGATGGGAGAAAAGAAAGGACCCCCTGCACATACTATCCGAGTATGAGTCTATCAAGAGAGGACCTGGGGAAGCTGTTCTGGATTACTGTGCTAGATTTAACAATGTTTACAACGCGATACCACCAAATTTAAGACATCCACCGGACCTTGCTTTATACAAATTCTCGGATGGCTTTGATGCCGAGATGGCGTATCAATTAAGGGAAAGAGCCCCTCAAAGCCTCGCAAACATGCAAGACGCCGTAGTAAGCGTGGAAGCAAACCTAATCGCTAAAAGAAACAGAACCAGATCCGAGAGAAAAACCACTTTCAAAGAAGAACCCTCCTGTTTCGAGCAGAAGCTTGATGTAGTCATCAGTTCCATGAACAGGATGGGAGATAGATTAGACAACGTGGAGAGGAAAAATTCATGGGAAAATCAACAGCCCAATGCCGCGAGGAACCCAAACTTCAGAAAAACCCAAAATTTGAACGTAGGTAGGGCCAGTCAGGATCATGACATCAGACCTCCTTTCCAAGAAAACTATGCTAAGGCATCTACATTTGCTGATCCCATAGATGGGACCCTAATGAACCTAGTTGATTCAAAAAATGAACAACAATCCTCCCTCACGGAAGAAAACCGACTATACCTTAATATAGAACAATTCCGCACCAAATCGAGAGAGTCCTTTAACTTTAAACAAGGTTATGACACTGCTATATACGAGGTACATAAGCAATACAAACTAAGAACATGGACTGTCGATGTGTTTCCACCTAGCAAGGCAAAAGATGGCAAGCAACCCAACAAAGCTAAAGGGAAGAGCACCAATGGTCAAACAACTGACAACCATGTCCCAAATTCTCAACGAGTTATTGTGGAATATGTAACAGATACACATGGTTCTATGGAGCAGCCTCTGCCCACTTCCCATCCTGAAAAAGATCTGGAGAGCATTCTCGAAAATATTCCCAGAGCGGAGATACCACAGACAGTCATACATCGTGATGCGGATGCTCCAAAACGAGATACAGAGAGTACGCCTGAAAAAGAAAAGTTCACCACTGCCAATACCCGGAACCTAGTAGAAAAGCAATTCAGCGTAGAAACCGAAATTGGAAAACTTAAAATCTCCATTCCCCTCTCAGAACTGGCTAAGCATGATGTATATAGACAACAAATTCAAAAATCACTTCAATTGCCTGAAGTTAGGGATGATGTAAACATTCTAGATGACACCCCTGAACTACTGTTCGAGCCAAAGGTTGACGGAAAAACAACATTCAGACCTGTTCCGCCTTTCTATGTCAGCCTGCACATACACGATAAGATACTGCACAATGCTATGTTTTACTCAGGCACCTCACACAACCTCAAGCCCAAACCTGTAATGGAAAAGTTGAACCTCGATGTCACCCGACCCTATAAAGATCTGTATTCGTTTGATTCAAGTTAGGTCAAATTCCTAGGATTAATCAAAGATCTTTGTGTATCCCTAGTCCAGTTTCCAAACAAGACAGTCTTAATGGACGTAGTAGTTGCTGACATCCCCACGAAGTATGGCATGCTGCTATCCAGATCACGGGGAGAAAAATTGCAAGGATCCCTTCAACTTGACCTCTCTTACGCCACTATATCTGTCTTTGGGCAACCAAAGAGACTTTATAGGGAGACACTAATGAAATATGTGGTAAGTAGTGAGGAGAAACCCCAAAATTTTCCGATATACTCGATCCATTCTGATGTGGATTCTTTTATTTTGTTTAATGATAATACAAGCCCTCTGAATCCTGATAAACTGCTATCCCTAGAGCAAGAGACCAATGCTAGTGAGAGACCAATTGCCAACTCGCATGAAATTGTCTCAACAGCCAAGGCAACCAGCAGAGGATGGGAAGAAAATCCCGAAACAGAAGTCACCAGCTCATCCGCTCCGCATACCCCTCAAATCCCCAATACACGCCTTGGACGAGAGGTCTCATGGTATTTAGAATTTGATGGTGCAGTTAACAAGTTAGGAGCAGGGGCTGGAGTGTGGATTTACAATACTCATGAGAATCATGCACAAGGCCACACCTATAGACTCAATTTTAGATGTACAAACAAAATGGCAGAGTATGAAGCCCTTCTCTTAGGTCTCAAGCTACTCAAAACCTTGGGAGCTACCACAATTTCCATCCTAGGTGATTCGGACCTCATTATACAACAGATAAAGGGCAACTTCGTCGCTAATGATAGTAGAATGAGAGCTTACAGAGCCACTGCCATCGAATTGCTTAGCGCCTTTAGTGATTTTGAGTTGGCCAAAATCGCACGAGAGCATAATATTCATGCCCATAGCCTAGCTACCTTTGCTAGCACATGTAGGCTTCCCTTTGGACCAAGTCACCGCTTCACTGCAGAAGTAAAACACAGACCGTCAATTCCTAACAATGTTGAGAGTTGGTAGGTATTCCAAGATGATGCCCAGATTAACAATTTTTTGACTCTGGAAGATGAATTCTCTAGCACAAACATTGACATGGATGCTATACCAGAAACACAAAAGTTAGCAGAAGAAGATCGCCTGACCCTAACAGCCACCATGGCTGAACAGATACTTAGCCCAACTATTTTTGACAACACAAGCATAGGGCAACTCAAACAGTTTTGTTCACCTAAGGCAGCCAAGGTAAAAGAAGAGTTTATTGACCTTAAAGGAAATGTTTTGCCTGCTGGCCTTACCCCATTGGAAGACATGTTTGATGAAAACGATGTGGCTAGAAAACCAAAGATGGAACCTTTGGATGCCGCCATAGAAGAATACAGCATAGGAACAGCAGAACATCCCAGAATGATTAAACTTTCTAAAAACCTACCTCCTGACCAAAAACCTAAATATGTGGATCTGTTCAAAGAATTTCAAGATGTATTTGCTTGGAGTTATGAGGACTTGAATTCCTATGACACTTCAGTAATCCAGCATACCATTCCCCTAAGACCGAATCAGAAACCGTTCAAACAAAAACTTAGAAGAATCAACCCCATGCTTCTCCCTATGATTGAAAAAGAAATAAAAAGAATGTTTGAAGCAGGGATCATTGCGCCCATCAGATTCTCAGAATGGGTATCTAACTTAGGTCCCACCAGGAAGAAAATAGGAGAGATAAGACTATGTGTAGACTTGAGAAATCTAAACCAAGTCTCTCTAAAAGATCACTACCCGTTACCTAAAATGGACCACATCTTGCAAAGAGTAGTGGGTTCTTCTAGGATCTCTCTACTAGACGGATTCTCAGGATTTAACCAAATCCTTGTTCACCCAGACGATCAGGACAAGACAGCTTTTACCACACCCTGGGGAACGTTCAAATATGTTAAAATGCCTTTTGGGCTGAAAAACGTCGGCGCCACCTTTCAGAGGGAAATGGATATCGCGTTCGCTAAGGAGATAGACGATTTCCTTGTGGTTTACTTGGATGACCTGACCCCATTTTCCAAATCTGACTTACAACACCTTAAGCACTTAAGGCAAATTTTCATCACATGTAGGAAATACGACATTTCCTTGAACCCAAAGAAGTCCCTGTTCGCCCTGGAGGAAAGCAGGTTATTAGGGCATATAATATCAAAAGATGGGATCAGAATAGACCCAGAAAGAATTCAGGCTATCCTCCAAATGCCTTACCCAAGAAACACGAAAGAATTACAAGGATTCCTCGGAAAAATCAACTTCCTAAGGAGATTTATCCCCAATTTAGCTGAGCTAATAAGGCTATTAAGCAACATGCTAAAAAAGGATGCCAAGGTGAGATGGTCCCTTGAGGCCAAGCAAGCTTTCGAGATTATAAAAACGGCCCTGACTCAAACACCTGTCCTTACCAGTCCTCAATTTGACAGAGAGTTTATCATTTTTTCTTTCGCATCAGAACATACCATAGCCGCAGTCCTTCTGCAGAAAGATGATCAGGGCAATGAGAAACCGACAGCTTTCTTCAGTCGAGCTTTGAGAGACGCACCCCTAAAATTTCAGATCATGGAGAAACAAGCCTACGCCCTGGTCAAAGCCATTAAAGACTTCAAAATTTACATCCTCTACTCCCATGTGATCGCATATGTCCCTAATGCTGTTGTAAAGGATATACTAACTCAAGAAGGATTGGAAGGCAGAAGAGGCAAATGGATTGCTAGCATCCTTGAATACGACATTGAGATAAAGCCCATCAAGCTCATAAAAGGACAAGGGCTAGCCAAGCTAATGGCCGAAACAAACTACCAAGCACTAGACATTAATCAGCTGGACGATGAAGTGGAGCTGGCGACTCCACAGATCAGTGATACCTTCACACAGTCCCCTTGGTATTCTGATATTTGCTTTGTATTGTTAAACCTGTGCGCTCCCCCAGGATTGTCCAGAACCAAGAAAAGATTTTTAAGAATGAAATCATCAAACTTCTGTGTCATAGATGGTGCTTTCTTTTGGAAAAATTATGAAGGCATTTTGCTTAAGTGTTTAACTATAGATGAAACTGACAGCGTCATGAGAGAATTTCATGCAGGTGACTGCAGAGGACACTTATATTGGAAATCTACGGCGGACAAGATCTTACGAGCTGGTTATTACTAGCCCTCTTTGTTTACAGATGTGAAAATATTTATTGCCTCATGCCATAAATACCAAATCTTTGAAGGAAAAAGAAAGCTATTGCCTCTGCCCCTAAAGCCCATTTCAACTGAGAAACCTTTTCAGCAAATGGGGTCTTGACTTCATTGGAGAAATTCATCCCTCCTCCTCAAGCTAGCACAAATGGATTTTAACAGCCACCGACTATTTCACCAAATGGATTGAAGCCATCCTGTGTAGGCAAGCCAATGACTCCACCATTATCCAGTTCCTTGAAAGCAACATCCTTTCTAGATTTGGTTGCCCGGAGAAAATCATTACCGACAACGCTGCTGCTTTCAAATATAAGAAAATCATTAACTTTTGCCACAAATACCACATTACTTTAGGTCACTCCACAGCCTACTACCCGCAAGGTAATGGCCTGGCCGAGTCTTCCAATAAGAGCCTTATCAATATCATAAAGAAGATGCTAGAAGAGAACAAAACGAATTGGCACAAAAAGCTCACCAATGCCCTGTGGGCAGACCAAATGTCCACCAAAAAATCCATCGGGATGAGCCCCTATGAACTTGTGTATGGCATGGAAGCCAGGTTTCCTTCATCTCTAGGCATACCTACTATCAAACTGTTGCAAGAAATTCAGGCTGAACCAAACGACATGCAAAGAAGAATTAATCAGACCATTCACCTTCAGCAAACCAGAGAAGAAGTTTTCAATAGAGCCCAGGGTCTACAAGAAAAAATCAAGAAAATGTTCGATAAGAGAACTAAAGCAGACGATTTCTGGGTAGGCAGCAAAGTTCTAAGGTGGGATGCAAGAAGAGAATACAAGGGCAAACATGAAAAATTTGATTTTTTGTGGAAAGGTCCATACGTTATCAGCGCTGTGCAAGGCAATAACACCTACTTTCTCAAATCTCTTGATAACAACACAGCGGAAGAGGGCCCGATCAATGGCTGGATGTTGAAACACTACAATGATCCTCCTGATTGAAAGGGTAGGTGGTAATTGGTTTGTACATATTTGTATATATCAGTTTTTATCTTTTTTAGAGTTTATAATACTGAAAGCATGCAGAAGAAAGCAGGAGGTGCTTTACAATTTTGCAGAAGAAAGCAAGAAACTAAAACCAAGGCATTCTGGCCTGTTGTTCTTGACTTCTCACAAGGAGAAGCCATCCCTGAGTGGAGCCACTATTAGCTTCTTGCAGCAACAGGATATTCATTTTTCATGATTGGCATTTCACAGGCCAAATATGTCAGACTTTGCTTGCTGCAATGCTCCATATTTGTTTAGCAGTCTCCAAGTGAAGAAGGCTACTTCAAGTTCATCCAATTCCCTTCAAATTTTGTAAAGTTATCCCGATATCGCTATTTTTTAGTTAAAGGGAGGTCCAAACAGTTTAATCTTGGTCTCCCTAGCTTTAAATTTCCTGTTTTAGAATATAGAGATTGTAAATTTGTCCAAACAGTTTAATCCTCGCAAATTCTTAGATAGGTAGAGAAGCAGAGGAGCCCAACAGCTTAATCTGGGCTCTGGAAGAAATAAGGGTAGTATGTAGATAGGAAAGCATCAAAAGAAAAATTAATGATGGGTTTGCAAGTCTAAGTGCACCCCCAAACAAAAGAAGAAAAAATGCTAGGTAAGTAGGCTGGGTAGGTAGTTCTGAGGTTGTTGAATTGCTGACCAGTCCCAGGTTTTCAGGTGTCATATCATTCAGGACATAATCAGCAAGGATTTGCATGCAAAAAGCTCAAAAGAGGTATAATTGACTTCCCTCCTCTGTTCTCCCCAATCATTAACTAACCTCCCCAAAAGAGGTCAAGATCTGCTTGACACCTCTTAAGTTCCATCATCTTCATAACACTGGCTTGAGTAAAGAGCTGCTTTACTCCAAGTTGTTCCATATTTTCTCCTAAAGTATGGTCCTACCCCCTTGTAACAGCCTAAGCTCTCCCGAACTTAGCGCTTTCTTACCATCTCCATATTAACCACTAACATTATTATTTAGCTCCCTATTCTTCCCATCCCCTTATTAATATTAGATAAAAATTCCCCTATGTAATATCCTTCCCCCTGGTTGAAAAATAACCATAAGAACTCCCGGGAATTGTTCAGTTTATCAGAAACTAAGTAAGAACCCCGACCTCCAAAACCACCTCCCAGATACGATGGACTCCTTCCAAAGTATAAAGTCCCCCCAAGGTAATCGGACCCCTTCCAAAACCTCAAATGCCCTTCAAACCCACTTACTTTCTTTTTCCTCCTCAAAGTCGTTTTCGCATCGCAACCTCGCACTCTCATATTCATGCAAATCATCGCCCATCCATCCCCCGCCGATGCGATATTGTGATATCGGCGATCGGCGATCACAAACTCCGAGTGTCCAATCCATTCACCTCTCCGTC
>APFE030642043.1:568475-602084 GCA_000404065.3 Pinus taeda | reverse complement strand
AGAATTCTGTAAGAAGTGTGGTATAGCACGACAGAAGACTACTCCATATACACCTCAGCAAAATGGAGTCGCAGAAAGAATGGACAAGACGTTGATGGAAAGGGCAAGAAGCATGCTCAGTGGTGTCGGGTTAGGACAGGAATTCTGGGCAGAGGCGGTGGATACTGCATGTTACTTGGTCAACAGGTCACCTTCATCAGCGTTGGAGGATAAGACTCCACAAGAAGTATGGACTGGTAAGAAACCCTCTCTTTCACATCTGAGGGGATTTGGATGTGATGCATATGTACATGTTCCAAAGGAGAAACAAACCAAGTTGGATAGTAAATCTGAAAAGTGCATCTTATTGGGTATAAGGATGGTTTAAAGGGTTATAAGCTTTGGAACCCAGTAACAAGGAAGGTTGTGTACAGTCGAGATGTGGTGTTCAGAGAGGTGAAAGATGTTATTAAACATGAAGTCCAACCAAAGGACCTGTGAAGATAGAGTTTGAACTAAAGGAGGAAGAATCAGACTCTGTAGCAGAGGAGGAATCAGAAGATGAAGAGCCACAAACTCCGGCTGTGAGAAGATAAACTCGAGAAAGAAGGCAGCCAGAAAGGTATAGTCACTCTGCTTTCCGTTCAAATTTTGCTTTGTCTGTTACTGATGATGATCCCAGAACTGTGAAGGAAGCAGTGGATTCAGAGGATGGAAAACTCTGGAAAGAGGCCATGGTTGATGAAATGGCATCTTGGCACAAAAATAAGGCTTGGGATCTGGTGGAGTTGCCGGCTGGAAGGAAACCCATTGGCAGTAAATGGGTGTTCAAGAAGAAGACAAATGCAGAAGGAAAGGTGGAGAAATACAAAGCTCAGTTGGTAGAAAAAGGTTATTCCCAGGTGCTGGGAATTGATTTCAGTGATATTTTTTCTCCTGTTGCCAAGGTAGCTTCTATTAGATTACTATTATCTGTTGCTGCTTCTTTTGATTATGAGGTAGTACAGATGGATGTGAAGACAACATTTCTTCACGGGGATCTGGAAGAGAAGATCTACATGAAGCAACCTGAAGGTTTTGCGGTGAAGGGTAAGAAAGAACTAGTATGCAAGTTAAAGAAGTCTCTGTATGGGTTAGAACAATCACCAAGGATGTGGTATCAGAAATTTGATACAATTTATACGGGGACTTGGCTTCACCAGAAGCAAAGAAGATCATTGTGTGTATTTTAAATTAATTGGTGATCGTGTCATTTATCTGGTCTTGTATGTGGATGATATGTTGTTGGTTGGAAATGACAAAGAATTATCCAGGATTTGAAGACCCAATTGTCCTCCAAATTCGACATGAAAGATCTCGGTGCTGCAAACTATATTTTGGGCATGGAAATTAAAAGAGATCGGGAAAAGAGGAAGCTTTGGTTAAACCAGAGGAAGTATGTCGAGACAATATTGCAGAGGTTTAAAATGCAGGATAGTAAACCAGTGAAGGTTCCTATTCCTGTAGGTGTGAGGTTATCTGCTGAACAGTGTCCCAAGACACAAGAAGAGGAAGAGGACATGTCCCGTGTTCCATATGCAAGTGCAGTCGGTAGCTTGATGTATGCAATGGCCTATACTAGACCAGAAATTGCAATGCAGTGGGAGTATTGAGCAGGTTTATGTCAAAACCAGGGAAGGAGCACTGGACAGCAGTGAAGCGGGTTTTCAGGTTTTTGTGTGGCACTAGTGATTATGGTTTGTGCTACCAAGGAAGACTAGGATTGGACAGAGTGTTAGATATCCGTGGCTTTGTTGATGCAGACTGGGCTGGAGATCTGGATCAGAGAAGATCTACAAGTGGGTATGTGTTTAACCTATTTGGAGGTGCAGTCAGTTGGATGAGTAAGAAACAATCTGTAGTGGCACTATCAACTACAGAGGCAGAATACATGGCAGCCACTCATGCAAGCAAGGAAGCAGTTTGGTTGCAGAGATTGTGTTCAAGTATGGGGTTAGTACAGGGAGCTATAAGGATAGACTGTGACAGCCAAAGTGCAATTTTCTTGGCAAAGAACCCTGCTTATCATTCAAAGACAAAGCACATTGATGTTCAGTATCACTTTGTGAGGGATATGATAGAAGACAAAAAGGTGTTGCTGGTAAAGGTGGACACTTTGAAGAATACTGCAAATGCATTGAAAAAATCTGTGAGCTCTGAGAAGTTCTCTTGGTGTAGAGAAACAATGGGCATTTCAGGGCTGGAAAAATGACTAAGCTCTCCTGTGGCCCCCTGTGGAAAGAAAACAACAAGTGGGAGACTGTTGGGTTGTGTTATATTCTTTCCACATAGTTAACAGGGGGTTTGAGGGGTACCCATAACCCCACTTTATGGGGTCCAGGGCAGTGCCCCGGAAAATTTTGGTTTTGGACCCTATGTTAGTTTGGGTGGACCCACCTATGGTTTTGTGCATGATTTTCGCACATGTTTTTTGGACGCGATAGTTTTCGGTCCATGGTATTGGATCAATAGTTTTTTGGTCCATGGTATTGGACGTGATGGTTTTTCGGTCCATGGTATTGGATGCTTCAGCATGTATAAATATGTATTGTAACATTGAATGGAATATAATGAAAAAAATCAAGCTGGTAGTCTCGGTTTTGAGATCCAGTGGGAAATCTCTGTGTATATGTGTTTTATGTGTTATGCTCTCGCATTTTTATTTTTCCTGTGATTTAGAATTCGTATACAGGTAATTTCTGTACGGGGTTAAAACCTACAGGATGGTCTAGGTGTTTGGAAGGAAAAAGGTGAGTAATCATGACACAAAAGGATTTTTGTGTAGTGGAAAATGTCATGATATGTGTTGTGAAGAATTAATTCCTTCAAGCGTCCAATGACGCATGTTTCATTGTGATTTCGAAAAATCACTTTTGCATTAGATTGTCTTCAATTGTGAAAAACTTAGCACCATTCCTGCATAAAAATTGTCACCTTTTTGTGCCATATCCATCAATCATTCCTGTATGAAGTGACTCAAAAACAATTTAGCTCATTTTCAAGAATTTATGAAATGACCATTTTTTTAATTATTTTTCGAAGTTACTCTAATTGTGGATGAAAAGGGTGTCACATCGTAATGTTGAGCTTTCTGCATAAGCTTCTCGTTGACCTACACATAACACCAATCTCATTTCACTTGTTAGTATATGCATCCTAACTCTTGCCCACATAAATAAATGATAAATTCGAACATACTTTTATTTCCCCCCAACTAGAAATATTGCATGTCCCCATGCAATGTACTCATTGATTGTGCAATACTGTTTCAAAATGTTTTTATTGGTTTGTAGGAAAAGTGATTTAAAACAGTTGAAAAGGTTTTGTATTTGTTAGGGAACAAGTAGTTAGTTTATAAATGAATGAGGGCAATTTTAATTTTATTATTAAATATATTATATATATATATTATCATTTTTATATAATAAATAACGAATTAGAAAAACAAAAGTTTTTAATTTATTATTTATGTCGATTTATTTATTTATTAAAAACAAAACTAACCCTAATAAAAAAAACGACCAAGGGTTGTGAGACGAAAACGACCAGTTGTGGAACTATCCTACGCAAACTGTCTAGGTGGCTTAGCAAAGAGTAGGCAAAATGGAAGGAGAGTAAGAAGAACCACCGACAATATTGAAATCCTCAACGCAAGCATATGCCCTCATCCAGTTGCCGTGGGTTTTTACAGATCAAGTATTGTTTTCACACTGCAGCCCATTGTAGTCGTTATTGCCACCAGAAGGCATATGCTCACCAGTACAACCTTGGCCATAGTCATTACCATTTTCAATTACTTGATTATGTCCACTCTTGCATAGTGGCAACACAAATGTGATGCTCCCCAACCTTGACAAAATTGTAGGAATTGGGCTTCAATTCGTTCCCTTTTCCACTTAATGTCATGCGAATGATCTTTTGTTCAAGCTTTTCCATCTCCTTATCTATCTTCGACTTGCACTCATCTTCGATGACTTTATCGCAAGCATTGGATATCAGAGCATCAGTGTCGGTATATGGAGGGCGGATCCCCAATCTCTCCATAATTCTGCTCACCCTGGTTGCATCGAGAGGAGATTTGGGCTTCGACATACTTACTGCAGAAAATGAAAAGCCCACCATGAACCTTTACCAGATATCTACATCCAAAATAGACATTTTATTTCAACGCTTGGAGGCCAGATGAATGTTTCTGTAGAAAATCTGAGCATTAACCTCGTCGGCCTTCTCCAACACAATATAATGATGCGAAAGCCTTTCTAAATTGCTTGAAGTTTGGGGAAATGGTGTACCAAGCCTTTGAGGGAAAATAGGTTCATCATCAACCTGAAGATCGACGCAGCTTCAGTCTCAATTTTGAATGCAAAAACATTGAATCCCTCTGTACAACACGTGATTAATTCCTTGCAATCTGCGTTAACAATAAAGCCTCCTCTCGATTTAGTGATAGAAAAACCCGATTTGACTTATCATGTAGTGATTTGTTCCTGCAAAATTGGAGTTTGTATTAGTGTTTCCTGATTTTTTGGACAAAGAGCCGGATTTTTAATTTATGTCTTGGAGGATTTTGTGGGCATTGCTGAGGGAGTTGCGATGGTGAAGGGAATTTTTTTTAATGATATGCTGGCCAAAATCTCGAAAAATATTGCAAAATTGGATCCTATTCTCAATAGGAAGAGGGCATAGGGTAACCACCAAGTTGTGCCAGAGCTGTATTAAAAGCAATTAGATTATGCTAAAAAAAAACCAATGCATCAGAGATAACACCATTTTGTTCAGAGCTTCATCATTCCCATTGAACATAAGATCGTGTATCAAACCTGGAACCAAACACCTCTAGCTTCATAGTTCCACCTTGTCAATTATATGCAATTTGCCGAATAGTTGCTAAAATCTGACTAAAATGTCGCCTCCATTTTTCAATTAATAACGGCATGCGAAGGTCGTTGTTGGAATGGCGTTGGTGAATCTACAGTTTTGGGCCTGCAATGCAGTGCATTTTTTTCTCGTCTTGGGCCTGTGGTGCATTTTTCCTCTCGGCCCTTTATATGCTGCGTGATATATGAATTGTTTTATGTTTTGTTGTTGTTGTTGTTTTTTTTTTTTTTTTTAATGAATGCACTAACTATTTTATTTTTTATTTTTATTGTTTTATGATTTGTTTTTATTTTTTCGTTTTAATTGTTTTATTATTTTGCGTTGTTTTGTTTTCATGAATTTTTTATTTTTTTATTTTCTTAAATGAAAAACTAAAATTTAGAAAGAAACTAGACTTTCTCTAGACTTAATTTTTTTTAACAAATGGACACAATGATTTGCATATTGAAATATGTTTTTGATCAAGCATATTGCAAAACATTTATTTATTCTTGAAACTGGTGTAAATCATCCCTATTTTCTGATCCACGCGATCGCACTAATCGTGGAGGAGAGCATACTCATTCTAAGAAAAACTGACAATGAAAGCAAAAACTAAAAATGAAAGCCTACCTACTCTATACTAATTAAAAAAAAATTAGTTATGTGTAATTAAACTTCCAATGAAGCCATTCACGTAGCAGTAACAAAAATATATTCAGTAGCAATTTTTTAAAACATGGATGAAAATATTTGAGAGTGAATGAGTCAAGTTGTTGTGACTGCAAATCAACTAAAAAATAAAATGATGAATCTAATCTAGTACTTACCTGGAACCATTGTTTGACAAAGCTTTGATAGGCACAATTTCTCTCACTTAGATCATGTTGTAACTCCTCTTCTTCTTCTTTGATCTGTTGTTCTTCTTCCTTGAATTCCTGTTCGAATGACTGTTCACCATCAGATATGCAGGATTCTTCAGATGTTGAACGTTCATTTATTTCTTGGGGAGTAGTTGAACTTTTAATTCTTGTCAAGATCTCCTTTTCCAGGGAAGAGGAGATTCTGACTTCTACAAGGATCTAAGTGAGTATTTCCAAGCTGACACTCATTATAGAACCATGTTGAAAGAGATTCTAAAAACAAAGTGCTAATAATTGTCTAAGTTTTTAATCCTTTTACAAGGTTTTAGTTCACAAAAACTCTTCCAAATAAGCACACTAAAAATTGAATTAAAAACAAAAGGACCACAGAAATAATCTTGAATTCAATACTCAATTAAACCCTCTTACAAGAAATGCTCATTAATTGAGTAATCAAATTCTTCAACTACAACCATGAACCATGAACTCATCAAACACTCTTCACAGTTGCGAAAATTAAACACACTTGCAGATATTGAAATTCACAGTTGCATAAATGTAAGCACACCCTACATGCCCTCATCCATAAGAGGTTGAGCATGTTACAGTATCTCGCATGTGATGCATAGGTTGTTGCCCACATCTTACTGCCTTAACACCTCAGAGTTAGGAACATGTCTAAACACACTTGATCTGTAAAAATCCTCGGCAACAGCGCCAAAATGTTGGGTGAAAATATTGTCGTTTAATTTTGTTGTAGTACTTGCCCAACTACTTAATTTTTCAATCTGAGGTTCGTAGGCTTACAAGGCACATGCACTATATATGCAGGATCGAAGTGGAACTAATCCAATCTAATCTAATCTAAATTACCGAAATCAAATTAATCTAGGAAGGCATTGAAACATTAACTATAAAAGCAAGAAATTGCATAACGGAAAAGAAATACAACATGTGAAGAATTTGAATGACAAACAACATATGTGAGCTAACAACAATAAAGATATCTTAAATTATATTACAAGAACCAAATAACAAATCATGAAAGTGTAACAATCAAAGAATATGAATCAAAGCTAAGAATCCCCTTCTCCTAATTACAATACTATCTCTTAAATCTAATCTCTATTCTTTTTAAAATGAAGAGAGAGCACTCTCTTATATACATGAAGAAGATAACCATCTCATAATTACATATCCAATATTCTCTCAAGCACTCTCAACTACTTTCCCATTATTACAAAATATGATCCCTTTGAGTCCTCCACACATCCCTCACATATCTTGGATAAGATATGCCAACCAAATCCTCTGTGATCTGCTCCTTAGGAATAGACTTGAATAATTATCTCCTTAATATGGTGGAGGAGATATTTGAGAAGTCTCTTGGGATTAATTCTTCACATATTTCCTACACATCACAAAACTCACATATTCTTGAGATATATATAAAAATATGTATATTTTCTAATATTTAATCATAAATTCACTTGTAATACTAAAATGAATAAAATGAAAAATAAGAAGGTGAAACCCAAATGTATTTATGAAAATGATATGATACAAGGTTAATGGGATGATGAAATGTAAGGAATAGTGAAGAAAACGGTGGATGAATATATGACATTTCTGAGTCCCAACAGTCTTTGTCTGATAGGATCATGATTGTTTTATGCTAATGTTTATATACGTATGTATGTATCTATGTCACTATTTGACAAGGCTGTCAGGGATCATCTTGTGGAAGAATGATTCCTTATGCAGGTGAATGGCATGAAGAGGTTCTTGGATATGCAGAATAAAGTGGGAAGAATAGTCCTGAAAAATCTACGAGGCTAGTATCATGTTGTTATGGTACGATATTATGTGATTATACTATGTCTAAGTTATGGATAAGCTATACTAAGGGATACATCAACAGAATGAAAGAAATATGATTTGCGACATGCTAGGATAAGCATGGATGGTGGAGAGACACTGGGAGAAAGGTTGCTTGGTAGAGATAGTGTAGTTTTGGATGTGTAGTGCCACTATTATGTATATGTTGTGCATATTGTATATTCAGTGATTGTATCTATGGCGTTGACTATTTATTGTATATATGGTGTTGTGGGCATATTGCATATGTACATGCAGAGTTGACTAATATTGTAGTAGCCTCTCATCACATGTTTCCCCAATGGACTAGTTAACTTGGGTAAATGTGTGAGGAGGGTGTTACAAAAGGTGATTTTTTAGCTCAACAAATGCCTTATGTTGTGTTTTGGACCAAAAAACGTTGCTTTCAGTCGACCCTTTTTAACTTGGCCCAAATGCCAAGTGATATGATAGAATCCCAACACAAGCCTTTGATAAAAATTGACAAGGCCAAAAAAGTTGCGAAGCTCTTGGAGAGTTGTTAGGGTTGGCCAATCCTAAATGATTTGGATCTTAGGTAGATCCACATGCACGACTTATGATCTAGGTGGATATTAGTGTCCAGCCACCTATCCCATGCAAACCTCTAGCTGGTTTCATTTTTTTACTTGATTATAGTAGCATTTACTATTTTTAGTAGGTTTTTTGGTCCTGAACTTCCGAAGTTGTTTTCACCCCTAAACGACATTTTTTGAGTTCCGCAATAAGAACATATCCATGGACAAGGTCTATGGAAAATACAATAGTACTTGAAAATATCTCTCCAATGAGGTATTGTACGTCCGAAACAGAGATTATATGACTAAGTTACGAGCCTAGGAAGTTGGATGCCTAACTAACCCAAAAGGGGCCCACAAACTCTTGGCATTCCATCTCTTGGGGTTATGGTTTTGGTTGTTTATGCTTTTACCTTGTTTTTGAATAATAAAAAGGCCCTTAAGCCTCATTTTAACACAGTTAATAGGCATGTAGTTCTCACATGCCCTCTCAAATATAAGCTACCATATCCCAAGCTAATTTATTTCCATTCTGTATGTAAGCATATTTCAATACTTTGATATTAATGAAATGAATTTTTATTCCTGTTACGTCTTTATGTTTAGGTTTGTATCTATATTTTATTGTGTTCCTATATAAGTCTGGATAACCTTGATCATCAATTATTTAGCCCATATATTCGACATGGTTCACACTAAAGGATAATTTCTCTAAGTTAGCACATAGTTTGTTCTCTCGCAAGGTTTGAAGGGCCTACTAAATATGTTACAAGTGCTCTGCCCAACCCTAATTGAAGATGAGGATGTCGTCTAGATATATAACCATGGATGAGTTGTTGAAATGCTGCAAGATTTCATCCATCAGCCTCACAAAGGTTGCATGAGAATTTGTCAACCAAAAGGGCATGACCAACCACTGAAAAAGGCCCTCCTTGGATTTGAAGGCGATCTTCCATACATCTATGGGTTCTATTGGAACTTGGTGATAGCTATACTTTAGATCAATCTTGCCCAAGTAGCTGGACACCTGGAGTTGGTCTAGAAGGTCATCAATCAATGGGATTAGGTATATGTTCATGAAAGTGATCTTATTTAGTGACTGATAATCAATGTAGAGTTTCCAAGTCCCATCCTTCTTTTGTACGAGTACAATTGAGCTCCTAAAAGGTGAGAAACTTGATCAAATGTGCTCTTTTTGTAGAAAATCCTAGATCTACCACTTGATTTACTTGTTTTCTAGAAGAGAGCGAAAATATACTAGCCCTGTACTCCTCGAAGACCTTATCAACTTAGTTTTGCTATGCAAAGGAACCCTTTCTATGGGCCATGGATGTGGCCATAATCTTCCCCTTACTTTGAGAGTGAATAAAAAATAAAACAAATTTCCCAGTCTAGGATATGATCTTACTGCACTACCTAGCAGACATCAAAGAAACAACAGTAGGCAGGGCTACCTTTGGTATCCTATATAGTTTTCTTCCTAAAGTAATAATAACAAAATGGCACTTCCATAAGTATGATTGGACTAATAAAACAAGATGAACTTCAAGAGGAGAAATATCACGCAATACCTCATCTATCAAGGGATTGATATTGTAGGGAAGGAGACACTGCTAGTTGATACGAAGATCTCATCCTTGGTGGATCCACCCAATAGTGTATGGTTGTGAGTGTGGCATGGATAGAAAACCCAAGAACTTAATGAGCTATGCTAATATGAGGTTCTTTTGGCTCCCATTGTTGATAATGAATTGCAATAGAGAACCTTCACCCACATCTGTGAGTGGAAGAGACACACCCACTCCTCTGGATATTTGGGCTGAAACTTTTAGACCTTAGTGGTTGCAACAATGTCACTAGGTTATGCATCAATAATCTTCTTCCCCTTGTCAAGTTATGGCTTAGAGTCAGAACATGCGTCTAACTTTGAAGCCTTTTGCTTAGCCACTAGTGACTTTTTTGTGTGATGCTCATTTGTGTTATGCGTGGGGCTCTTGTGGAAATCACACCACTTTGCAATGTCTTTCTTCCTCTTCGTAGTGTTATTATTTTCTTGTGTCTTCGATGGGTTTTCTTGGGTCACTCCACCTTGTCTTTGTCATTTTTTCTATGGTTTGGAGGTGCCTTTTCAATGCTTCAGATTCATATATCCAGAGTCTCAACGCTTCTATTTAAATTTCTACTCGATCGTGACAACATATTCGTATTTTTCACCAAGCAAGGATATGTCCAATAACTCCATTTTTTCCTAGATGTATTTGTGTAGATACTCATAGTACTTGACTTTCATATGTCACTCAAAATCCTTGATACCTAAATTCGTGCATACGATATAGAAAATTTTATGAACTCCAACATATCTTGGTCCCTTTCCTACTGTAGTGTGGTCCAATTTATATACTAATCCTCATAAATTCCAAAAGGGTAATATTGTTCCTTGACAACATCGTGGAAAGAATTCCAAGGGGTTGTGGTTGAAAACAGCAAGTGTTCCTCCTTATCCCTCTGCTCACAGTAAGTTTCCCACTAGTCCATGACATGGGAGGTGGCTTTGAGGAGTGCAGAAGTAATCTTTTCCCTACTAGGAAAAATTATCAACTGAAAAATATCATTTTGAAAAATTTAACCATCTATCTAGGGCATTTGCGTTTACTTGTCCTTCAAATATAGGAATGTTAAAGTTAACTTGTACCTTGAAGGGGGTTGCACCTCCGAACTAATTGTTGGATGAAGGTGCTTTAACTGATGATCTTCGCTGAAGGATATGGGAAAAAGTGTCTATCATCTCGTTCCTTTATCGCTCAAGGGCCTCTTAAAGCAACATTTTGAAAGGATCTCCTACTCCCCCTTCTTTATTTTTTTCCACCATGCAAGTCTATTGGGGTTGGAAAGGCTAGTCTTGCAAGGGTTCAACTAGTTCAATTCCCAATTCCTTATACCCTTAACTCTTTGGGGTCATGCATAGAAAAACAAAGAAAGAGAGGACCACTCTGATAACACTGATCATGATTTAAGAATGAACGAAATCAAAATACACATTTAAACAAAATAACATTGACATATAGTAAAATAAAACTTCAATTAATAAATAACAACTATTTATAATTGTTTACATACAAAAAAGAAATAAACCAGCTCAGGAAATGGTAGCTTATCTCTGAGAAGATATGTGATGGCTACATGTATTCTGAACCAATTTACAATGAGTCTCTAAGGCCCTGTTATCATGGATAAATAATTACAAACCCTTAACATCCAAAAGATTAAACCTAGGAGATGAAGCACCAACATTTTGTGGGCGCTGATGGGGTTAGTTGGAATGTCAACTTCCCAGGGTTGTAACTTTGGCATACGAGTTTTTTTTGAGCACACGATAGCTCATTATAAAGTTCTATATGAGGGAAATAATTTTCAACCGAATACAATAGTGGTAGGATGTTATTTGTATTTTTCCCCTAAAAAACGTCATTTAGGGTCTCAAAATGACTACGGAAGTTGAGTACCTGAAAATTTTTTTAAAATATAAAGATTGTTGGAAAGTAGGAAACTGAAAGGAAACAATGTTGGGGGTCAAAGTGGAATATGTGGGTGGTTGCCAATACTCACCTAGATCAGAAGGTGTCTTTGGTTATTTTGTGGGAATTTGTATGGGATCCATATCAGTTTAAGAACAAATTTGCAAAACCGAAACCATGGCTAAAAAACTATTAATAACCCTCTAGAGGTGGCAAAGGAGAGGTTTTCAAGGTTGGGAGAATATGTCATAGATATTAGTTGTAATATGAATCTCCTTATGGAAAATTTGAAGAACATGTTAAAAATTAGAGAAGATTGAGCTTCCAATTCATGGGTCAAATTATAGGGAAAATTAGGGGATCGTGAAGAACTAGATAGGGAGTTTAAGAAAGAACCCAAAAAGTAACAAGAAAGTTATAGTGTCATGAACCATCCATACTCCATACTGAAGATGGAAGTGAAGGTCAGCATTAAGCCATATCAAGGTGAGATTGGCACATTGAGGCTAAATAAATGGTTGCAAAAATCAAAGAATTAATTTAGTGTTCACCATATTGATGAAGAACATAAAATTTTATTTTCTCATATGAAATTAAAGGGCTATGCCATAACCTAGTGGGAAAGATACATGGACACCATGATAATGGAGGGAGATCCTTCAATTGATAAGTGGAAGGATTTTAAATTTCTAATAAATTCACGGTTATACCCTATCAGTTATGTAAAGGACTAGTGGATCTAGTGGCACTACATTAGGTAGAGACAGAGGAAAAGTGTATAGGAATACACCATGGAAATTAGGTATATGGAAATATTTCTATTTATCTCCCCAAAGAACCCAAACATATTCCTTAGGTATTTAAGGGGTATATATAGTGATATGTAGAAACAAGTGTTTCTATCCAAATCTAGAATAGTGGATGAGGCTTATATATAGGAAAAATCTTTGACAACATAAATCAGAAGAGAAGGAAATCAAATGGATCAAAGCAAAAGGGGCAATAGTAAGCTTCCATGGATGGGAAGAAGGAATGGAAAGGGGCAGAAAACGACAAGACAGTAGACACAATACACCATTGTGAAGATAACAATAACCACTACAACCACTAAAACATTGATCCAAGTCCAGGTGTGACGAAGGACCCTTCCAAGACCTTTTACTTTTGTGATGTGTTAAATTGCATACTCGTTTTTCTCAGAATTCCGCAAGGAACTCGATGGTGCATTCAGTTTCTTGACCTGAGTAGCAAATTTACGGAGGAACCGAAGGAGGGAATATTTAAGGAATCTATGGGGAATCTAAAAGATTCCTTGAGCTCCACGTTCTCAATTTTTTATAAATCAGAAATTGGACAGTCGATTTTACACTATTTGACATCACAAATCCAATGGCGCGTTCAGATTTCTCATTCTCTCATTCTATTCTTCAACCACTTTTCTAAGTGGAATGCAGGTGTCAACATCCATGTGTGAGTAGTCATGCGATTGATGTCATGAGATCAATGGTCCAAACAGCTTCAGCAGTTTGACATCCGCTTCTTTAGACGACCCTTCGTTGTGAGGTATAGGTAGTGTTCATGTACTTCTTCTTTATGCATTGTGCTGCACATATCCCTGTTGATGCTTGATGTGGGATCTTATTTATTATTTTTTTTCATTATTCTTGCTTGATGTGACGTGGAATCATCTATGTGATGTACTTGTTGTCATGATTTGTCATGTTATGTTTTGAGATCCCTTTGTTGTATGTTGATGGGATACTTATGTGTCACCATGCATGTTTTCTTTGAGATACCTTTTATGCCATGTTGGCGAGATGCTCATCAAGCATGAGTTTTGCGTCATACCGATAGGATTCTTTTGACTTAGAGTTCTGTAGTGGAACATCTCTAGGAGCCACTACTGCGTGAGGGTGTTTTCCTTGTATGATAACGTCATCACCTCTATGTACATCATCCCTATTGACCACACTTAATGCAGCGGCCTACACCATCTTGACACCGGGTCCTGGAGACGTAGTCCCTCTTGGATGAGCTCCGTTATCAACGCTTTTGTTTTTTATGTTACCGATGATTGACATGTCCTTCTTCTTTACATCATGCACATGTATTCGCTCATGTTCTTTTAAAAATACAATTTAAAACATCACGAAAGTAAAAGGTCTTGGAAGGGTCCTTCATCTTACCGGGACTTGGATCAAATATTGATGGTGATATATAGGAGAAGTATTCAAAGCTACATCTAGAGATAAACCAAAATAACTAAAAAAAAAGACGGTAACAAGAAAATCTCGTGACCACAAGTAATCAAGTAGAAACAAGCTTATACATGGATACGAATATTAGGTGTACATTAGTTAAGAAGGAGGTGAATTTGAGTAACATACATTAACAAGAAGTGAAGGAAACGACTAGACTTAAATATAAAAATATAAGTCATGAGGATGAAAATTGATGCTTTATTCAATTCCAGATCATAAGAGAACCTCATAGCAATAGATCTAGTCAAGATTCCAGTACTCGATACTTATGGCTATCCTAACTTATATCCATTGGATGGGTCAAGGAGGAGGCAAAGACAAAGGTAAACCAATAGTAGAGAATCAAATTTTCTATTAGTGTTGATTTTAATGATGAAATAGAATTGTATGTAGTTCCACTTGATGTATGTAGAGTTGTATTTGAGAATGCATATACATACATGTAGAATGTGATCTTCATGTGGAGAGCCAACAAGTACCACCTCATCAAAGATAGAAAACCCTTTATCATCTATATGTATAACAATATGTTAAAGATATCATTAGTAAATGTGAACTAGGCCAAAAAGTTAATCATTTCTAGAAATAAAAATGTTTCATTATTTTTATGAGAAAATAAATTTATAAAAGCTTAATCATAAATAAAAGAAATAAAATTTAAAATTTAAAAAAATTGATACCAGCCTAGTAAAACAATATTATCCACATCATAGTAGTAAAGCAACATTATCCACATCATCATAATAATAGTAAACACAATAATTAATTTTATAACATGAAACCATATCAAGATATATGTAAAGTGAATTGTTTATATTGACCATTATTTAACCTATTAAATTAAGAAGATGCTTTTAGCGGAATATAATCTTACATTTCCCAAGCTCAACTACATATACTTAGAATATAATGTAAAATATAAATCTTAAAACAACATTATCCACATATATTTATGATGTAATGTAAAATATGCATTTTAACACAACATTAAACAGGTTGATCGTTTATGTGGGACTTGAGAGAATCTTATTAGATCAATATAAAGTAAGAACCAAAGTTCAAACACCTAGGTGGATATACATGATTAATAATAAACAAATATACTTTTGTGGATGATTAATAATCCACAAATATACTTTTGTGGACGATATATATATGTATATGTGTGGGGGTAACTGGAATATAAATAAACATACTTTTGAGGACGGCATGGTGTGATGTATATATATGGTAATGGGAATATATGAAATTGTGGTCTGTTTACTACGCGCAAACAAAGCTTAGAATTAATGTTCTCAATTCAATTTGATAACACATCCAATTTGATAAGACATAACAAGTACAGGGAAAAGTTTAAAACAATCGAAAGTAAACAATAATCCTGTAGAAAGGTCAGAATAAAAGTGCATATACATTGAGTATATAATGGTAACGATGGCCCATAAAAATGCGTTGACAGAGAGAGGCATTCTTTAAACCAGCTAATTTCGAGCTCCAGTCGTTTCCGTAGTTATAAAATGGCAATCCAATATCACTTTTCCTTCCTTTAGTTCAATCTGTTAAAATTAAAATAAAATTTAATAGAATTCAAAATCAAAATCACTATATACTGTGAGCATTAACTGATCACCAAAGTCACCGTACCATGCAAACATTAATTGAAAAAGCCCAGAAAGGATATATATACAAGTAGTTTATTTATATTATATCTCTTATTCCAAGAAAATATGTACAGACATGAGCGGAGAATATCATGAACCCTTAAACCGAACAAGAATCACCGCCTGTAAACTCTGAACTCTCTAGTGTGGACATATTTTGGGATACGAGGCCGTGAGATTCATGAACACACCAATCGGGTTCAGTTGGAGGAAATATGACTCGTTTATATTGGTTACATTTTCTATACCGTTGAGGGCACCAGATAGGCTCCATATGAGTGCTGTCTGCAAAACAGAAAAAAATATGATACAGCTGATTATTTCGATTGCATCCAATCTCTGGCCATACTCCTGTACTAGCATATAATGCTTTGGAGATATCACGAATCTGATATGTCCGCCGTCCTGGACGAATGCGTCGCTTTGCCAGCGCGTTATTGACACTTTTCCTGAGACTTTTCCTGAGACTGAGAGCATTGTGGAAATAACGGCGTGGCTTAACATTGAAGCAAGAGGCGTGTCTCACCCACTCATATTCCCAGAACTTCTGATTACTACATCCTAGCTTCAAAGACGGCCATTCTAGGTTCAGACTTTCTCTTAGATCATCAATCTGCGGTTTCATCTGCGCATAACATTTAGAAAAGGCAGAGGAGAGGAGATAAAACATAAATTTAAGACACAAAATATACACAATTTGCGCATGCATTTGTACATCATGTTTGAAAGAGAAAAGAGATAAAACATAAATTTAACGCAGAAAACACACTATATACCATTTTTTTATTCATCTCACAAACATCGATAATATTAATAATTACAAAGAACCCAAAATAGCTTAATATACACTCACACACTAAATTTAAACTTTTCCTAAAATATAACTTAACTCTAACCCACTCAACTTTCAGTTAAGCTCGTTAACTCTCCAGATTTACATAATAATTACAATTTCCAACAACATACAAATTAAATAAAACAAATCAGAAGATATACAAATTAAATATGCACCATATAGAT
Source organism: Pinus taeda (assembly GCA_000404065.3). NCBI lineage: Eukaryota > Viridiplantae > Streptophyta > Pinopsida > Pinales > Pinaceae > Pinus > Pinus taeda. Next base: position 585,475 of record APFE030642043.1, on the reverse strand, counting down.
TATATTTTACTAAATACCTACCCTTGATTGATCTAGCTTTTTGCATTTTTGCAAACCAATAAGTATGTTTAATAAATCACAGCTTAAAATAAATCAGGTTGCTGTTAAGCCGGATGCATGCTTAATAGTTAGATAACGGTTGGGATGCTCATGTGATTTAGTATAAAATACCCAATGACGTTGGAACTTTAAAAAGTTGCAGTTTCCACTGTCGTTCCATAGACCGTGGATTAAAAAGTCCACTTTAGGAGGACACCGGCACTTAAAGTTGTTCATGATACAGTAGGTTACCGGCCACTGTTAAAGCAACACAGAAATCAGAGGATGCTAGCAATATAGACAATTAGATTCGAAAATATACAAAATTTTAGGAGCATTTTAATTTTACAATTGCCTTGGAATCTACCTGCAGAGCCAAAATGAGCTGAGCTTCTACTGCCTCCAAGTTCATGATGCTACAACAGAGCAATGCCATGCAGATGGCATCTCTTATTTTCTGAGAACTTTGCTTAAAGCCCATTGCCCTTGAGAATGCAGTTGATATCTCCTATGGCTCTGTTCAGTCAACAAATACTTAGCGTAATCGCGGAGTGTGCCTATGATGTATAAATATGATAATTTGAGCACAAATAAAGATAGAAACGCTTAACCTTAATTAATTGGAGCATAAATATAGGATAGAAACGCTTAACATTAATTCCTTCTGTTCACCCAGTCAGGCGTTATGTAGTCGGATTTTGCCATTGGTGTCAACTCCATTACCCCGTAAGGCGTTATCTACTGCGATCTTGCCATTGATGTGACCTTCAATACACCCTGTCCGTTGATATGACCTCAGGCATGGTATAGGCACTGGATTCTGCCAAATCAGATGGAAATATTCGTCAGGTCTGTTGATCCTCATGCGGACATCTTTCGCATTTAGCGGTGGCAGTTGATAACTCAAATACGGTGGCCCGAAGGTCATGAAGAACACTGGTAAAAATTACCCTGGATTCCTACTATTTTTAACGTCATTTAACAGCATCCATGAAATTGAACATACAAATTGGAGTATAAAAATTTCATTTACAATGTCCATAGAAGAAATTCTGAAATGCAAACATCTAAACCATAAATGTATTTTATTTTTTCATTGATGGTGGATGTAAATGCATTTAGTTAGCCTTAATTAGTTTCAATTAACTTCAATTGTTGGTGTAAATGCACTTAGTTAGCCTTAATTATGTTCAGTTAACTTCAATGTTTGCATGTGGGGTGCACTTAAGTTTAATTAGTTAGTGCTGGCATAATCACACTTAGCTTTAGTTTGTTTCAGTTACCCTTAGTGCTTGCATACAATTATGCTTAACTTAGTTGCTTTATATATCTGTTTTCTAATCAATATTGAGTAATCAAATTCATTTTCTTTTATAATTTCCTTTTTCAATTATTGTATGTTTATGCAATTATTCTGCAACTATATCTTTATATGTGCTTTAATAATTTCGCATGGTATCAAAGTTGTAGGGGCTTTATGAAGGTGAATGACCTATCTTTTGCAGGTTTGAAGATCAAAGAATTGGAAATTGTTGGGAGATCTAATTTGTGAATCAAAATATTATGGAATTGTCGCAATTGTTGCTACAGCTACAAGAAGAAAGAATGGAGTTCCCATCTTCAGCTATTCTCCTGAGAGGCAAAGGTTTGTACCAGATAACTATGGATAGAGAAGCTAAACCCAATTCCACCATTGAAAAATCTAGATACTTCAACTCGATGGACGAGATTTTTGGTCTCTTGTTGTTGACCATATCTCCAACAAAGTTTTTTGCAACACTATGAATCAAGTTTGGATAACTTTGGAGAATTTATTTGGAAAGTGGGATGAGATGCAGGCTCATATTCTCCAAAATGAGCTAAATTCCTTAATTCGAGAGAACTTTGAAAACATTCATGATTTCTTTACAAAATTCAAATTATTGCTTCTTCAATTACAAGGTTGCGGGATCGATCCAAATAGGAAAGTGAATTTATCCATTCTATTTTGTCTAAATTAGCTCCTAAATATGTTGTTTTTGTTTCTACATTTTATACAGTTAGACTTGCTACATAAGATAAACAGAAAATGCCCAAACATCACGCATTTATTGAGTCTCTCATTCATGAGAAAGATAAGCTCATTCAAATGGGTTCATTAAAGTTTTCAAATGCACATGCCCTTTCCATGCACGAAAAAGGAAATTCCAACTCGAAACCAAATCAAAAATCCAAAGGCAAAGGAAAGGAATGAGATCCATATCCCAAAATGTGAGGAAATGAAAAACCCCGAGATGACTCTTCCAACTCCAAGGGTAAGAAGGGAAAGAAAGAAGACTCCAAGTGTCTTTACTGTAATAGAGACTATCATCCTGAATCCTCTTGCATGCATAAGGCTATTGATCTGATGGAAAAGATTGTTCCATAGAATAATATTACTAATCACATTCCAGAAAGTGTCAAGAAGAAAATGGAAGAAAATCCATTAGAAACAAGTGGTAATGGTCATGCTTTGATTTCTCTTCATTCTACATCGAAAGAATAGATCATTGATTCAGGACCATCACATCATATGGCTTCTTCAAAGGATTCCTTTTCTTCTCTACAAGCATACTCGAGACCTCCTATTCTGATGGGGGACAATTCTACAGTTGAATAAATTGGACAAGGAAGAGTGCAATTCGTAGATGAAAATTTTCAGAATATCTTGCATATTCCAAGATTTTATGTGAATCTTCCTTCAGTGTATCAGACACACACTAGCCCCAAAAGAAAAGTGGAATTGTAACAACCTCAGGTTAAAATTTCATGTAATAAAGGTTAATATACGCGAAATAAGAACAAGGTCAAGGGACACGTATTCAAAGTTGAATGCTGCAAAAAGCACTATCGTGGGCATCACTTTCAATTTATTAATAACTCAGAAAATTAACAAAGGAATTGACAAAGGCAAAGAGACATAATTGACATTTTAATTATGAAAATTAAGGAAAATAGGAGAAAAGGAAGGTGAGAAGACACAAATTTGCATGAGAGAGAAATTAGAAGGAAAATTAAGAAAAATGAAGAAAATAGTGGCCTCAATGATAAAAGGGCTTATGACGATCAATTCATACCTTTTGCTGGTTTAGCTTTTGTTAATTGAACCTTTGGTCAGTTTTGTTTTGGAAGTAGAGAGAAAAATAGAGAGAGAGCACCAAGATGAGAAAGAAAACAAGAAAGCAAAGGAAGGAAAAGGACAATCAAGAGAAAGAAAGAAAAAGCAAAGGATGCAAGGAGAAGGTTGTATCAATATCTTCAGTAGGAGGATTTTGCAGATAATAGGTTTCATATGTGATTTCCTAATTGAGTTGTTAATGCATGGTACATGCATTTGTTTACTTGCTTCATTTTGTTCATTGACATGGGTCTTTTTGGGTTTGACAATGGTTCCAACCTTTCTTTTCCATTTCTTGGATAACCATGGTGTGATGAGATTCTTTTCTTGGTTGAGCTTTGGATTGCTGGAAGACTTTGGAACTGGGTGAGGTCGTCTCAAGAAGATTCCCAACAGTTGGGGGTGGAGATGTTTTTCTCCTAGAAGCCCTTGACAAGTGGGTGGAGATAGGGAAATTCCTCAAGGTATGGTGAAGAAATTATGGGGAATCCAAGCCTGTTTTTTATTTGTGATCTCTTCACGAGTTTTGGCAAGATTGTGGTAGTTTGAGGGTGGAAGTGGTTTAACCACTTGATTCCCTTAGTTGTTTATGTCTTGGTGTATCCCGTGATATTGCACATTCATGCTTCAAATATGGCATTGGGGTGATTGGCTGAAATAAAGATTTGGTTGAGTTCAATCTATGGTCATGTGGTATGTAAAAATCCATGACTTTGTTGACTTTGAATAAGTTAATAAGAACTATTTTTCTATTGTACTCTATGAGCATTTATACTTGTTATTATATTTATTTGAAGGTTGTTTTTTCATACCTAATATTATGATTATATTCTGACTATAAGCATAGTTTTATAATATGTTCTAGCTATGAATCTTGTTTATGCTTTGATAAGTTAATGCATGGCTGATGAATGCATGGGCTAACAAGTGTTTTTGCAACTGCTTAAGAGGGCATTCGACCTTAGTTATTCACAAGTAAAGAATAGATATCTATAATCAAATATGCATTCATGATTTGTAGATTACATGTTTACCATGTGTTTGACAAAATGAATAGTATGTTCTGGTATGTCCAAGTCAAAATTTTGACTGAAGTTTGTATGTTTATCCTTTTCATTATGTCATTTATCATTCTGTAAAGTCACAAGTAGTTCTAGGCAATGGTATGGACGTTGGCCTGGATTTTTGTTACGTCCCTATAATACTATTGTATTCACCTTATTGTTATTGTTAGTGTAACCCCTATTGTTATTGTTGTGGCCATGTATCCCCCATGCTATTATTGTTGTACCCCATAGAATCCCACTATTGTAATTGTTATGTGGGCTCTGACAATATTATGACCCCTTAGACTCCTATATATACCAAGGAGATATTATCATTTGAATCAACAAATAATTATTAATTTATGTAATATAAAGGAGGTTTCCCCCTCTAAGAGGCTAATTTTTAAGTCATTGATCTATATTTTCTTCTATTTTGTGCGTTGGTTGCATAACATTTGGTATCACAGCTTTGGATTCTGGGGTTTCGCTTCTTCAAACATGTAATCTTAGAATTTTCCATGTAACCCTTTTCATACAAAGGTTCAGAATCTGAAATTACAACCACATGGGACAAAAATATTGGTGAACCTCACATACAAATTTCAGATCTTGGTTTGCAATATTTTCAAAGATACGATCCGAGGCAGTTAGGGTTTTTGCAGGCTCCTCAATTCCATCGCAAACATGTGAACTAGGGACAATCGTCATAAATTTCTCTCTGAGAATTGGATTTAAATTTCATAAAACATGACTGAAAGTGGACAAACTGTAGTTTATTGGGTATCATTTTCAGGGTCGATGGTCGAAAAAATGACACATGGAACTCCATACAATTTGTTCTACTGAACTAACCTTTAATCAAGTCGTATTGGGAGATTGGTCATAACTCTTTCTTGAAGAATCCAATCTTGTTCTGACTTGTGGGGTTGGAAAGAAGACTCAAAGTGCTACTATATGACATAATTTTAGAACTCGGAGATCTAAAATTATAGATATACATAAGCTTCAATACAGATATCCTAAAAATCAAGAAAAATGTGTGTATTTTTTAAAATTTTGCAAAATTTTGTATAAAAATCAGTTTGAAGTGATTAAAAGGGAATATTGAAGCATAGATATCACTATTTGGTTGTAAAATTACTCTCGAACAGAATAATGTTACACCCATTAAGCCCTTACAAAGCTCTACTATGACTCATGAAGAGGAAGAATTGCAACATGATATATCAAAATTACAAGACCAAGTGCAACGAATTTCTCTCTCCCAAAGTGCAACCAAAGATGAACTAAAATGGGACATGGATGGCCTACAAGGGGATATGAAAGTTTGGAAGGATGCTTTAAAAGTGGACACAAAATATTTGAAGGATGTTTTAAAAGCATACATAGAAGCAATGATGAATGTCAAGATGGAAGGATTGACAAAGTTCTTGCAAGAAAGGTTTCCCAATGGTGACAAGATAATCCATGAAAATCATGATGAGGATAAAAGGAATATGAATTGTGACTTTATATACCCCAATGATGGGTTTAATACCCAAGACATTCTAAAGACTGATATGAGGAAGTTTAATAGTAAGGATTTGGTAACATAGATACTATAGATGGAACAATATTTTGATCTTCATGATGTGAAACACACATAAAAGGTACATATTACAACTTTATATTTAGAACACAACCAATTTGTATGGTATCAATGGGTTCGTTCTAATAAACCACATGTCACTTGGTCAATTTTTATGGAGGAAACGATAGCACATTATGAAGATACAAAGAGAAACACCTTCTTTAGCCAATTGATAAATCTCAAACAAAATGGTTTAATGGCGAAGCACATCGAGGACTTCCAAAAATTGAATATGAGGATAACTGATACTCCAGAGGAGCATGGGATTGATGTCTCCATAGGGACGTTGAAGAATAACATCCAACATGAGGTTCTCCTTTGGGAACCTGATTCATTTGAGAAGGCGTTTAGGGTGGCAAGAAAAGTTGAAAGAAAATCTATGGCAACAAAGAAGTATACCACTCATAACTACAAAGATGGAAGTGTTGTTGCTACTAGCCTTCCACAACCTACTATATTGACGCCACAAGAATTGAAGGAAAAAAGAGAAAAAGGGCTTCGCTATAATTGTGATAGAAAATACACTAAAGGTCATAAGTGTGTTGAGAATAAATTATTCTACATAGATTGTGAAGAGGAGGAAGAAAAGGAACAAGAAACATCAAAAGAGGAGGATATACACTACGAATCAACCCTAGAGAAAGAAGAAATGAATTTGACCATGTCTTGTAATGAATTGGTAGGAATTACCACTCCTCAAAATCTCAAGATAGAATGATATATCAAGAAGAAAAGGAAATAGTGTTGATTGATTTGGGTATTACCCATAATTTTATTCATTGTAAGATAGCCAAAGAATTGAATTTCTTCCTATATCGAGCACTAGAGTGTCAAGCGATAGTTGCAAATGGAAAAACTATAGTTACTCTAGAAAGTGCCATAATATCAAGCTAACCATGGGGGAATATGTGTTGAATATTCCAATGCTTTCAATTCCAATAGGTGGTGCTGATGTTGTACTTGGAGTCCAATGGTTACAATATTTGCGGATGTTAGCTTTTAATTTTCAAGAGTTTTTCTTGAATTTTTGTTTAGAAGGAAAGGAATTTGAATTTAGGGGTGTCGAAGGGAACCAGTAAATATAATCGGCTCTAGTGGAATTACAAAAGCTTATAAAGAAAGAACAACGACGCATAATTGGACAATTATTATCACTAGAGGTTCAAACATTAAAATCATCTATTTCTGCATATCTCCAAAAAGTCTTGTGCAATCGTTCCAAGGTATTTGAGACCCCCAAAAGCCTCCCACCTATTTATGATCATGATCATGCTATTCATTCGATTCTAGGAAGTGTTCCTCCAAACATCAGACCTTACATATATTCTTATGCCCAATCGAATGAAATTGAATGTATGGTTGCAGAAATGCTAGAAACTAGTATAATTCAACCTAATCAAAGTTCTTTCTATACTGTAGTTTTATTTGTGCACACGAAGGATGGATCATGGCAGATATGTTTGGATTATAGGGAGCTCAATAAGATTAATATTAAAGATAAATTTCTCATTCTTGTCATTCATGAATTTTTGGATGAATTACATGGAGAAATTCACTTCACCAATATGGATCTTCATTCCAGATACCATAAAATAAGAATGAATATTAAAGACATTTCGGAAACAAGATTCATAACTCATGAGGGTCATTATGAATTTTGGTCATGCCTTTTGGCCTTAGTAATGCACCTTCCAGATTTCAAGGTTTGATGAATTCTATTTTCAAACGCTTCCATAGAAAAGTGGTGTTAGTATTTTTTGATGATATACTAATCTACAACAAGTCTTAGGAGGATCATGTTCAACATGTTGACAGAGTACTGAAACTATTGGAGTAGAAATAATTATATGAAAAAACTTCCAAATGTTTCTTTGGAGTATAGGAGGTGGAATATTTGGGCCATATTATATCTCATGATGGTGTTAAGGTAGACCCTAACATAATTAAAGGCATTAAGAAATGGAAAATCCCCACAACCATAAGCATCTTTGAGGATTTCTCGGGTTGAAAGGGTATTATCACAAGTTTGTTAAGAATGATGGGAGAGTAGAATCACCTCTAATAAAATTACTGAAGAAATATGCTTCTTGGAATTCCAAAGAAACTAAGGCCTTTGAACATCTTAAAGAGGCAATGTGCCAAGCACCAATTTTAGCAACGCCGAACTTCAAAAAAACATTTATTGTCTGAATGCAAGAAGAAATACCCATTGCTTTTCAAAGTCGTCCAATGAGAGGAAAGTATTTACGCAAACCTATTTATGAGAAGGAAATGTTGGAAATATTACATGGCGACCTTATTTAATGGGAAGACACTTCATGGTAAAAAAAATCATGATAGTCATAAATACTTTCTGGAAAAATGATTATCTTCAAAAGAGCAGTAAAAATGGGTCACAAAGATGTTGGGTTATGACTTTGAAATCATATACAAAAAAGGGAAGCAAAATGTGTAGATGCACTCTCGAGAAAGGATGAGGATATGGAATCATCGTTCTATGATGTTTCTATTATCCAACCTGATTGGATAACCAAATCAAGGGATGAATGGAAGAATGATGAAGAGGTGTGGGTACTCATTCAAAAGGTGTAGCAAGATCCCAATACATGTGAGACATTTGCCTGGAAAAATGATTCATTATAGTACGAAGATCACTTATATCTTTATAAGACAACTCAAATAAAATATTCATTTGGAATCGCACACCTCCCCCTTAGGAGGGTGCTCAATATTGTTGAAGACTTACCACAAGGTCAATAAGGAAATTTTTTGGGATCGCCTTACATCTAATATTCAAAATTTTTGGCAGAATGTTTAGTTTTCCAACAAAATAAAGTTGAGAAAATTAAGACCCCGGGTCTGTTACAACGTTTCGTCATTCCAATTTAGCATTGGAAGGAGGTCTCAATGGATTTTATCACAGGTTTACCCAAATCTCAAGGAGAGAGTGTAATCATGGTGGTAATTGATAGACTTACCAAGTACACACACTTTTGTGCATTATCTCATCGTTTTAAAGCGATTATAGTTGCTACTTCATTTATGGAAACAATTTAAAAGCTACATGGAAGCCCAAAGATTATTGTAAGTCATAGAGATCCCTTTTCATTGGAAATTTTTGGACAAAATTGTTTTCTTGTCTTGGTACTGAAATAGCTCATAGCTCATCATATCATCCTCAAACTGATGGGAAAACTGAGATAATGAACAAATGTTTGGAAGGATATCCTCACTGCTTTGTATCTGATAAACAAAAAATAATGGGTCAAGTGGTTACCTATAGTTAAATGGTGGTATAACACTTCCTTCCATACTACAGCAAAATTTGCCCCATGGGTGGGACTTTATGTATATCATCCACCATCCATTACACCATTTTTAAGAGAAAATTCTAAGGTTCAAAAAGAGAAATATCACATTGAGCATCAAAAGAAAGTTCTAAAACTCTTAAAGGATAATCTCACTCTAGAGAAGAATCAAATGAAACAATAGGAAGATCAACAATGCAGTGAAAGAAGTTTTCATGTAGGCAACTGGGCATTTTTACGGCTATAACCTTACAAAAAATATGCCTCAAGCAAGCTAAGAGGGATAATAAATTATCACCCAAGTACTATGGCACCTACAAGGTGTTGCAAAAGATTGGTACTATGGCATACAAATTAGATTTGTCTGCATCTTCCCAAGTACACCTAGTTTTCCATGTTTCATTATTAAAGAAGGATATCAGTGACAAGATCTCATTTCAAACAATGTTTCTACAACTTGATGAAGAAGGATAAATCATAATTAAGCCTAAAAATGTCATGGAAATAAGAACCCAAATGCTAAAGAATAGATTAATTTCAAAGTATTTCATTGAGTGGAAGAACTTACCTGTTGTAGATTCCACATGGGAGGATGAAAAATTTATACAAAAGCATCGAGAACTACTTAAGCATCGAGGACAACACTTTTTTGAAGAAGAGGGGCATGTTCGGTCCCGATAATACTAGTGTATTTCCCTTATTGTTATTGTTAGTGTGCCCCCCTATTGTTATTGTTGTGCCCTATAGAAGCCCACTATTGTTATTGTTGTGTCCTTGTATAATATTATTGTTATGTAGGCTTTGATTATATTATTTTTGAGTAATAAAAACTATCTTTTTAACTCCTTATTATTTTCACATTAATTGTCAACCCAATGACGATTTTTTATTTCAAGAGTGTACTCAGTCTGAGGCGGTTATTTACTCATGAGTAATGTTTTGTAGTATTGTTCTTTAAATTCAAAAGAAAATGAATGCTTGAAATAAAATCTACTTACAATTAAAAGAAATTTAACACTCTGAAACTTAAATCATTCACTCAAAAAACTACAACAATTTATCAGTCAAGGATGTAGTAGTGATAACTCTTTCCTCTGTCATCTGATATAAATGAAATCAAAAATAAATAGGATCCACAATCTGAGAACTTAGGCAATGATAGCCAATGTCCTTTACAGTTGTTGATCTTACACTCCACACTAAAGCAAATAATAACAATTTGATTGGAAATTCTTACTAAAACACACTTGCTGCAATATCAATTAAAAGATGAAATTAAATCCTTACAGAAAATAACAGTGACTAAGTCTATTGAAAAACTGAAAAACAAAGCTTCATCTAACAAAAATGAATTATTAATGGAAAGGAACAGTAATGCTACATTATTAGAATTAACAACAATCTTAAATAGAATTGAACAATAAAGCTAATTAACTAGAAATACACAACAATTGTAAATGTAGCTAAATCAACAATCTATAATGAACAACAAAATCTGAAGTGAACAACGGAGCTTTAATGAATAACATAACAATTTAAGTTACAAAGGATAATAATCTTGTTATGATGGAAGAAAATGGCAACGCGATTCAATTGCGGAAGGTAATCATTAGACAAACCACACTTACAGAAATCAAAAAGATATAATATAGAGAAGTAGCTTAATCCACCAAAGGCTTGGCCCTTAGCCGCTAGTGAATGCTACTGGGCTACTTCAGATAAGACGAATGAACAACACCACTTTTATTTACTAATCATCAAACTGTGAAATCATTACAACAACAAAATCCTTGACAATTACAACGGTAATGAAACAATCCCCCTTTCTTCCTATCCTATCCTATGTTATCTCTAATAATCCCCAACATAATATCTCATAATCTATTCCATCATGAATAATCAATCATCCCCTTCTCTGATCTTTGTTCTCATTTAAATACACAGAGAGCAGAGAGAAGTTACAACATATATGATTACAATATGATTTCTATTACAAAATTGGATTTTTCTCAATAAATTGATAAGAAAGATCATATCTGAAACTTCTTTCCATTAATCATTCAACAGGAACAAGTCGAATTTGACATTGCAACTGGGATAATTTGGAAAACGGCCACACAGCGAATATGAGAAAAAAGGCTTCAGAGAACCTTCCATTTCTCTTAGTACGGATCGAATTTGGGAAAACTACTCAATGCAAAACTAATTTGGTCCGTTCTTGACAAAACCCATGTTTCATATTTTCTAGATTCCTCTCCATTTGCCCAAAATGACCAATACAAAATCGTCGCTTCTTATTTCAGCGAATTTTTGAGTTGGCACATTTAATGATGAGCTGGAGATCAAACCTTCAGTCTGGAAAATATCTTGGAGGCTAAAAATGGTGAGTAATATTAAAACCAATTTATTAATAAACCATCATTGGTAAAATCAGGGATAATCATCAATTTATTAAAAATAAAGGATAATAAATAATATTTATCCATAAGAGCATAAATAACTATAAAATGGAATTATATGATAAATGACATGATAAAAAGGAGTAGAAATGGATGAAATAGGTGTTAAAAACTAATAGTAATAATGATATATTAACGGCCCAACATACCCCCAAGCTGAATATATTGCATGTCCTCATGCAACAAAAAACTAAATATATGGCATGTTCTCATGCAACCCAAAGACAAAACCCATGTGTTAACTGAGCAATAAAAAAATTGTTTATCCCAACTCATGAAATGGATGGAACAAATGAATTCTTCCTCAAATAATGAATATTCAATTTTAGCAATGTTGATGAAGGCGTTATAATTTTTACATTGACATTCAACTATATGTATATGAAGTTGTAGCCAAATATGATATAAGTAATAGCAAACCTTATTAACCATTTTCTCAAAAACTACAAACGAGATTTTGCTGCAATTTTGCAAGTAGATTTATAATATATTAATGTTTCTATGATCCAAAAATCAGATCATTTTGATGCACAGATCATGAGATATAAACAAAATGGTTGTTGGTGAAAGTGCATGATTTCCGAAATATTACAAACTAATTTAACCTGAAATTTTCAGGGTTTGTATATTTTAATGATATGTCTGTGTTTTCCAGAAATCACAAGAATTGAGTTCATAGTTTTAAAAATATTATGGAAATCAATTTCTGCACTGTGTAAAAGTGAAATTGTATGTCTTAAATGAAAAAGAAAGTAGAAAACATTCATCATCGATAGCAATGCCTCCCCCAAACTGAAGAATTAACATGCCCTCATGCAATGCTAGGAAACAAGTTGAGGTGGTCGCTACCATCTGTGGAATGTTATGCTTGGTGTAAAAAAACATGGAATAAGGGAGGTGTTGAAAATGAATAAGAATATCAATGGATGATAAATAATATTAATGACATGGTCATAAGAAAGAAATGAATGAAAGCAACACTCCCCCAAACTAAAAGATTAGATGTCACTGAAAAAATGGTAAGTGGTAAAGATGTAAAATGAAGGATGATAAATAATGCTCAAAATGGATTTTCAGTAAATTCTCCTAAATTCATAATAAATTAGAAAATTATGCTATTTTACCTCACGTTTTACCTCCGAAAAAAATGTAGAATGACATGTATGGTTTGGCATTTGTTGAAGCTGATGTAGGCAGAGTTGGTGTTGAAAGTGATGCAAAAGGTGAAATCCAGGCAAGCACATCATGTATGAACAATTGTTCATGTTTGCCAGTTGCTCAAGCCTCGTCTGTTAGTTGCAATAGTGTGTTCGTGCTTTAAATAGAATTCTACCCATACTTGTTGTTTTCCTGTAAACATATCACTATTTTTCATACAATGTTCTTGAATCCACAGTGTTAGTTTTAAATAACAACAGATAAAATGCATGCAAAAATTTCAATCAGAAAAGCTTTTGTATACATGCAATACAAATATTTTGTCAAATCAACAAGTTATGGCAGAGTGTAGTAATCATATCGCATGTTATCCCATAATTCATACATTCCCCCCTCCAATTGGAAAAGGGATTCCGTGACCATAAAGCCTATGAAAGGTGTTATGCTGACGACAAGGTAAGGGAATGAACAATACAATAGTCAATGAAGCATAATACACATATCAATAATAGGACGTCAAGAGTTATGGTTATAATGGGAGCAGAGTGTGTAAACATAGTTACGAATAAGAGATAGGATGCTTTAAATTGATGATAAGTTATGCAAAAAAGAAAAAGGACAAGAATATGCCAAAAGATGCTTTGTTGATGGTATTATAGCTGAAAATGATGTGATTGATCTGAAACAATTTCTTATGTGTAAAGGTTCAAAACAGGGAAAATTAAGAAAATAAATTCTCCGATAAAAATAGAGAATAAGAAAAGGGTATTATAGTAATAATTGACAATAAGATATAACTTTAATACCATAAACAAAGCCTCTACTTCCAGCATGCGTCCATAGCCTTGGCAGGGTTGCTTTTTATCCTATATGAGCTAGTATCCTCAATTTAGAAATGGAGACTTCTAGTTTTGTTCTACATAAAAGATTAGTGTGCTAGCATGGTAACTAGATAACCACATTGTCATTCACTGGGGTATAGCAAAAGTGATCAGGCCGGCTCGTGATGAGACCTCTTGTTCCAAGGATAATTTGGCTATCCAATGAATCATAACCCTGGTGTGGTGGCCATAATGGGAATGTCACTTCGTTACAACCTTATGAACATTGGTAGGCTGGCTCGTAATGAGACCCCCTATCCTCCATCTGTGAACAAAATTTTGTTGTTGTTCCACATTTTTATGATAAAAAGAGGAAGGCTAAGTACTCCTTAAGAGCAAGGATGGTGGAAGAAGTTGAACATGTCAATAGAAAAAAAAATATACACATAATCTCATTTACTGCAGACAAAGAAGATTATAACCAGGAAAGGTGGAACCAACATGGTATTAAGATGATCAATCAATATCATGTACAATAGAAAACAATGGAGTAAAGTGGTATATAAATAATTGTGTCCCTTTTGAAAATAATATATCATCAAGGAGTTATCCTGTTAAAGATCATAACATGAAAGATATTAACTTGCTTCAATAGAATCCATAATTCTTGTCCTCATAAAGGTAGTGTACTTCATGCCATAAAAGAGAATCAGTAAAATGTGGTTGAGATGAACTAGGAATAATCCACACAAGAGAAAGGTAGGGTTGTTCTTGAAAATACTCCCAAAGTGTTGTTCCTTTAAATGAACAACAAAAACACTCAAAAAAATATTTTTTCTTGTAGTGAACAACAAAGGCAATGCACACCAAAAAGCAGATATACACAAGAAAAGGTGTTGTTCCCTGTAAGGAACAACAAAAGAATGTATGTAAAAAAAATACACTGAAAAAAAGTGTTGTTCCTTAAAAGGAACAATAAAAAAATGCATGTGAAAAAGTGTTGTTCCTTAAGAGGAACAACAAAAATGCGAAAATGTTGTTCCTTTGAAAAGAACAACGGAAATGCGAAAGTGTTGTTCCTTTGAAAGGAATAGCGAAATAGAAAAAATGGGAAAATGTTGTTCCTTCGGAAAGGAACAACAAAAATGCAAAAGTGTTGTTCCTTCAGAAAGAAATAGCAAAAATGCAGAAGTGCAGAAGTGTTGTTCATTCGGAAAGGAATAGCGAAAATGTTGAAGTGTTGTTCCTTCCGAAAGGAATAGTAAAAATGTAGAAGTGAAAAAGCTTTGTTCTTTTAAAAAGGAACAACAAAAATGCAGAAGTGTTGTTCCTTCGAAAATGAACATAAAAAATGCGAAAGTGCAGAAGTGATGTTTCTTTATGTTGTTTCTTCATAAAGGCATAGCAAAAATGCGAAAGTGTTGTCCCTTCGGAAATGAACAATAAAAACGCAGAAGTGATGTTCCTTCAAAAAGGAACAACAAAAATGTGAGAGTGCAGAAGTGTTGTTCCTTCAAAAAGGAACAACAAAAATGAAGTGTTGTGAGAGTGCAGAAATGTTGTTCCTCCGGAAAGTAAGAACAAAAATGCAGAAGTGTTGTTTCTTCGGGAAAAAAGAGAAAAAATGTAGAAGTGCAGAAGTGTTGTTCGTTTGGAAAGGAACAACAAACATACAGAAGTGTTGTTCCTTCAGAAAGGAACAGTAAAAATGCCAAAGTGCAGAAGTGTTTTTCCTTCGGAAAGGAATAGAAAAAATGCAGTAGTGTTGTTTCTTCGGAAAGGAATAACAAGAATGCGAAAGATCATAAAATGCAGTCACAAAAAAAACGAATTATTTGTTCACTGCATTGACGTTGAGGATGGGTCACAATTTGAAGGAAGCAACACCCGAAACACAAAAAATATAAGAGAAATCAGAAAAGAAACAATACTTTATTTAAAAATAGTATGTAAATAAATAAATTAAGTTACAACAACTATGATGTTATTTCTTAAGGCAAGTAAAAAATGATCTGTTTGAAAAATGTTTTGGCAGCAGTGACATGACATGAATCTTGAAATGGAAATCAATTCTTCATTTCTTTTGTTATGAATCCATTGGGTAATGAGTTGGATGAAATTCCCTTGTTTCATTAAAATTTCTTTCAAGAATCGCTCGTCCATAAATTGACCTTCTTTATTCTTCTAGGACCTACAAAAAAACGAGTGTCTACTTGCAATAAAACATTAAATCATGGAAATAGAGAGGTGATCGGGCTCCCCTAATCCAAGAATTATGAAAAAAACAACGAGTAGTTATTTTGTATTGTTAAACACACATGGTGAGCTAGAACAAATAGGAAAGATAAAGCATGCATTACTATTTTTATTCACAAATGATACATATTTATAGTACATGTGATGACCGTTGGGATTCACATCCCAAGGTCCCTTGGACTGCTTAGTCTCTTTAGCTTCCACACTAACCCATTTAGGATTAGGTGTCCAACATTCCCCCCCTTAATCCGAAGGGTTATGTATGAGTCCAAGAAGAGAGCTGAAATACAAAATGTGCAAATATGCATGGCAGCACAAGGCTGAATGTGCTCTCTGAAATGTTGGTATAAAAAGGCAGTGGTTTAAGGATGACCACCAACACTGGAATGCTTAGTGCAGTTCCCGGAACTCTTCCAAAACTGGCAAGAAGCTGAAGTCTTCTGCTAGAGGAAGTGATCCTATTGTTTTAAAGAGGGAAACCTTCAACCATAAAAGGGAGGTCTCACCCCATATAAAAGGTAAAACTTCAACCTGAAAAGGGAAGTCTCAACCTGTGATGGTTTAAGGATGACCAACAACTCTGGAATGCTTAATGCAATTCCTGGAACTCTTCCAAAACTGGCAAGAAGCTGGAGTCTTCTGCTAGAGGAAGTGTTCTCATTTTGTTCCCGGAACTCTTCCAAAACTGGCAAGAAGTTGAAGTCTTCTGCTAGAGGAAGTGTCCCATATTTCCAACTAAAGGCATGTTCAGGCATCTTTGTCTCTGGCTACAACTCTGAAGCTGGTGTGGCAGGTTGTGGCTCAGGCTCGCTTGATGTGGCTTTGAAGCTTGTGGATGACCATCATTTCCCCCCCTGTCAGATACAAGGTGAGAAGATGGAGAAAACTTAACTGCAAGACTGTTCAATATTCTGGAACAAGTTCTGACATGTGTTTGGAATATCTTCTTGGTTGTTGATGCCCATTGCCAAGAAGCGATCCATCCTAGATGAATCTTTGTTCTTGCAGGACGTTTGTTGCTGAAGCATCTGTGTGAAGAATGGCTGGTTTTATGGCAATGCTTACATGGATGAAGATCAAAACAGTGATCTTTCAGATGGCCAACTCGATCACAGTGTTGGCATTTCACGATCTGTTGTTGTTGTTG